>JAJAVR010000052.1:5000-7500 GCA_021554675.1 Leuciscus idus
CATACTCATCACTCACACTCATACTCTACACACACACTCCATACTCACATCACACTCACTCACACTCACACTATATTCACACTCACTCACATCACTCACATCACACTCACACTCACTCTCACTCACTACTCACACTCACTCTCACTCACACTCACACTCAAACTCACTCACACTCACACTCAAACTCACTCACACTCACTCACTCTCATACTCACACTCAAACTCACTCTCACTCACACTCACACTCAAACTCACTCACTCACACTCACACTCACACTCACACTCACACTCACACTCATACTCATACTCATACTCATACTCACACTCACTCACACTCACACTCACACTCACACTCATACTCATACTCATACTCACACTCATACTCACACTCACTCAAACTCACTCACTCTCATACTCACACTCTCTCACACTCAAACTCACTCACTCTCATACTCACACTCACTCACTCTCATACTCATACACACTCACTCTCACTCATACTCTCACTCAATCTCATATTCACACTCACTCACACTCATACTCACTCACACTCATACTCTCACATTCACACTCACTCACACTCAAACTCACTCACACTCACTCTCATAATCACACTCATTCAAACTCACTCACACTCACTCACACTCATACTCAATCACACTCACTCTCACTCACACTCAAACTCACTCACACTCAAACTCACTCACACTCAAACTCACTCACACTCAAACTCACTCACACTCAAACTCATTCTCATATTCACACTCACTCACACTCATACTCACTCACACTCACTCTCATACTCATACTCACACTCATACTCACACACACACCACACTCATACTCACTCACACACACTCACTCACTCACTCACTCACTCACTCATTCACACTTATACTCACTCACTCACACACACTCACTCACACACACACACACACACACACACACACACACACATAATCACACTCATACTCACACACACACACACACTCACTCACTCACATTCATGCTCTCCCTAATACTAACTCACACTCATACTCACACACACACACACTCACTCACTCACTCACTCACACACATACTCACACTCACACACACTCATTCACACTCATACTCACTCACACTCATATTTGCTCACACTCACACACATAATAACGCTCTCACACACACACACACTCATACTCACACACTCACTCACTCACACACACACACACACTCATACTCACACTCACTCACACATACTCACACACACTCACACTCACTCATGCTCAATAATAACTCACACTCATACTCACACACACTCACACTCATACACTCTCACTCACAGCTAACACACAAGTACATTATCAGTGTAGATCATCACTCGACAGCTTTAGTACTCAGCGAACACACACACTCTCTCTCACACACACACACACACACACACACACACAGAGATCATCACCTGACAGCTGTAGTACTGCAGCAGGAGTGTCTTGGCTGAGGTTTTCTCCAGCTCTCCTGTTCTGACGGCCTCCTCCAGCTCCTCGCCCAGGATCTTGTGCAGCTCAAAGCGGCGGCTCAGCGTCTGCTGTCTCAGTGTCTGCGCAGACGTGTGTTCATGCCGGACCCGGAGCCGGTTCTGCAGACGCTTCTGCTCCCGCTGATGAAGCTCCTCCAGCAGAGCCCGAACATCCTGATGATCCTTGACATTGTCAAAATGATTCCAGTTCGCATGAAAACGCGGAAACGACAAAAAACACCTTGGAAGCTGTTTCAAGTTTGTGTTCTCGAGCACCAGGCACAGTTGTTGTGCGAATGAGCCGGAGCGCATTTAGGGTTTTACGTTAAAACGGTGTCATGTTAGCGGCCCCTAAGTTAATAACTAATGATCTTTGCAATGGAAGTGAATCAATCAAAACTAACTTTAGCTGGACAATAACGACACGACACCAAAGATCACATGCTAAATAATCATGCTCTTAATAAGTATTTAGGAACCTGCATATATCACCTGTTGCTGTGGCGCGTGTTGAAGCAGTCGTTCTGCGTGCGCCGCTTCGCTCGTGTGTTTGCGCTGCAGTGACTCGATCTGCTCCTGCGTCTCCAGGTTACACTGAGCAGCGAGAGCCTTCATCCGAGCCACGTGATCCTCCTGGACCTTTCCCTCCATGCCCACGATCTGCCCGTGCACAACCCCGAGAACCCGTCTCTCGGCCCGAACGCCAGCCAGCAGCACCGACACCAGCCCTTTAAACACCTGCACTCGCACACGCTCCAGCGCCACCCGCAGCGCGCGACAGCGTCGACACCCTCAAGCTGAGAGGAAACATCATTACTACAGCAGATCGCTTCAAAGCAACTTCACGAGGACAAACAGAGTCACGCACTCTCCCTCATGTTGTTCCAAACCCGTAAGACTATCCTCCATCTTCGGAACACAAACGAAGATATTTTTGATGAAATACGTTTGAACCACTTGGTGGAATTGGCAGACGGTCTCTTAGGCATCATGCACTGT
>JAJAVR010000052.1:15000-22500 GCA_021554675.1 Leuciscus idus
AATTTAATTCTCCATGCATCTATTAGATCAAACTGAACCAATAAACTTTTTAAATTCCTACTAGATTGTAAATGTGGCTCCTCGCTAAGCCTGTCTTTGTTAAAATCAACAGTACAATTCCAATCCCCAACTAGAATAAGATAGTCAAAATCATTTAACTCAAGAGCTTGCTTTATATTATTGAAAAAATCTATTCTTTCAGTCCCGATATTAGGGGCATAAATATTAATAAAACAATAGATTGAACCCTCTATGTTAGCTTTAACCATTTGACCTCGACCTTTAACTAAATCACAGGAACATACTATTCATTTTTGAATTACTAGAAAATAATATTGCTACCCCTCCACTCACATTACTCCCATGATTTAGAAAGATTTGACCACCCCTAGATAAACCCCAATCAATTTCTTCTTTTATTGTGCTATGGGTTTCTTGTAAAAAGATTACATCTAGTTTGTTTATTTTTTCTACCTCCTTAACCATTTCTCTCTTCTGTCTATCTCTCCCACCATTCATATTTAAAGAGCCCACTCTTAAACTCCCCATAGAAAAAAAGAAAGAGAGGGACAGACAGAGAATAAAAATATATAAAGAGTGCAACATGATCAAGGCTGACATCACTTATTTTTTACTAAGGCTTTTTTTTCCTTTTCTAGTTTTATTAGATTTTGAAAACTTTTTAAGTGCCGTGACATGTTTTCTCAACCGATACCGCTTCCGTTCATCCAACAAATCAAAACCAACAATCTTTTGTAGCATTACCACCGACCTAATGAATTTTTCTGTGTCATCAAACTGATCATCAACCTTAACTGACTGTCCAAACGTTTCATCCAGGAAATTATTGATTTCATCCAAAGAATACAAATCTTTCACTCTATTTGACCCATCAAATCCTTCACCATCTGACTCATCCTGTTCCATCTCTTCAGCATCACTTTCCACCTGGCTTCCAATATTCAACGAAGTAAACACTTCCTTCTCCTTAGAAGCAACTAGAGCATTCTGTTCAATAGGCACACTTTCACCTGTGGCTTCAATTTCACTGATTTGTTCCCCTGTATTCTCTACATCTTTTGAAACTACCACAGCGCTCTCGACAGAAGTTGATTGCTCCAAGGAACCATCATCTCCCTTACCATCTCGATTTGTCTCAATATTTTCCTTAACTACACTATGCATTCGATCTCCCTGAGTAGTAGACGTACTACTAGAAGTTGAAGCAACTTGCCTATCAACTTCATGCACTTGTTCAATATGATTCTCTGCGCGTTCAGCTTGTTCTCTATGCGGGCACGCAAGACGCTTATGTCCCACATCGCCACATTCAAAGCATTTCATGCTCCCTGAATTTGCATCCAAAGACTGTGTTGGAGAATCTAAAAACATGAACACTTGCCTGCGAAGTGAGATTACATGTTTTAAACGCGCATCTTTGCACCCAAGCGTTACCGTCTTAAAACCACTTGCAAACTTCCCAAACCTACGCAATTCTTGTTCAATCAGCTCATTCGGAATAAAAGGCGGTACACCTGAGACAACTACTCTTATAGACGGCACTGATAACGGCGAAACTTGAACAAACAAATCATTGATAAACACCCCGCTTTCAATCAAATCATGAACCAACCGTTCATCCTTCAAAAAAACAACTGCAGCTTTGTTCATTCTAGACGCGTGAGATATATTATCAAAACCTACCTGTTCACCAACTGCAAGCAAAGCCTCTTCCATCGTAACACCGGGATCAGTAACAAACCGAACCCCGTGTCCAATGGACAGCGGCGGCGTCACAGAGGACGCCATACCCACGAAAATTCAAAAAAATTAGTCTTACAACTATTTTCCGCCCAATTCAAAGAATATAAATGATGTCTTACCTTTACCATGCACGTGAGGGGAAAAAAGGACAAAAGATCACCACAGCAGTATCCCAAAGATAGCATAAAAGCTAGCTCTCCATTCACATCCACTCACTCAATCAACCACTCACGCCAACGGAAACCGGAAGTGTGAGAGAGAGAGTGAGAGTGAGTGTGAGTGTGAGTGTGTGTGTCAAGTCAAGTCAAGTCTATTTGTATAGCGCTTTTCACAATACAGATTGTATCAAAGCAGCTTCACAGTATTAAATTAAAATAATACAACAAAGTTTGTTTCAAGAGGAATTTATTGATTGATAAAATTAAATTAAATATCCCCAAAATATCCCCACCTGAGCAAGCCAAAGGCAACAGTGGCAAGGAACCGAAAAACTCCATCAAGTGACCTAATGGTGTCCTAAAACTCCATCAGGTGACCTAATGGAGAAAAAAAAAAACCTTGGGAGAACCCAGGCTCAGTCGGGGGCCAGTTCTCCTCTGGCATTTATGAGCTAGAGGCCGGATTGTAGTTTGAACTGTAGGATTATATGAATGCCTGGCTGAAGAGATGCGACTTTAATCTAGTTTTAAACTGGGAGAGCGAGTCTGAGCAACGAACAGTATCAGGAAGACTATTCCAGAGTTTTGGAGCCAAATGTGAAAATGCTCTCCCTCCTTTGGTGGTTCTGGATATCCTAGGTATGACCAAAAGCCTTGAATTTAGTGATCTTAAAGAGCGCGATGGATTATAGGGTGATAGAAGATCCGTTAAATAGACTGGAGCTAAGCCGTTTAGGGCTTTATAAGTCAGTAGCAATACCTTATAATTAATACGGAGCTTTTTAGGTAACCAATGCAGTGATGATAAAATCTGTGTTATATGATCATATTTTCTTGATCTCGTAAGAACTCTAGCGGCGGCATTTTGGACTAACTGTAGCTTGTTTATTGAGGATGCAGGACAACCAGCTAATAAAGCATTACAGTAATCCAGTCTCGAGGTCATGAATGCATGAACTAACTTTTCTGCATCAGAAACTGATAGCATATTACGTAGCTTAGCAATGTTTCTAAGGTGGAAAAAGGCTGTTTTTGTAACATATGAAATATGATTTTCAAAAGACAGGTTGCAATCGAGTATAACACCCAGGTCTTTTACTGTAGAGGATAAAGTAACAGGACATCCTATGATGTTAAAGTTGTATTGTGCGAGGTTTTGTGGGCGGTTTTTTGAACCGATAAGTATTACCTCTGTCTTGTCTGGATTTAATAAAAGAAAATTACGCGTCATCCAATCTTTTATATCTTTAACACACTCTGTCAATTTGGAAAATTTAGCGTTTTCATCCGGCCGTGATGAAATATATATTTGAGTGTCATCAGCATAACAATGGAAACTAATTCCATGTTTCCTTATAATATTTCCAAGTGGCATCATATATATTGAGAATAGCAGAGGGCCTAACACAGATCCCTGCGGCACTCCATAGTTTACTGGAGTTTGTGTGTGTGTGTGTGTGTGTGTGTGTGTGTGTGTGTGTGTGTGTGTGTGTGTGTGTGAGAGAGAGAGAGAGAGAGAGAGAGAGAGAGAGAGAGAGAGAGAGAGAGAGAGAGAGAGTGTGTGTGTGTGTGTGTGTGTGTGTGTGTGTGTGTGTGTGTGTGTGTGTGTGTTCACCTGCTCAGTGGTGTTTATCCTCAGAGTGAAATTCGCCACCACTGGACCAAACAGATGAATGTCATTCTGAAATACAGTCAATACTGATCAACAAAACCTCAGTTTCATCACATTTACCACAAACAAACAAGCAGTGAATGAACCAAACAGATCAAAATCAGTGAGACAGCAGACAGTGAGACAGCAGACAGTGAGACAGTGAGACAGCAGACAGTGAGACAGCAGACAGTGAGAAGGTGAGACAGCAGACAGTGAGACAGCAGACTGTGAGACAGCAGACAGTGAGACAGCAGACAGTGAGACAGTGACACAGCAGACAGTGAGACAGCAGACAGTGAGACAGCAAGATAGCAGACAGTGAGACAGCAGACAGTGAGACAGTGACACAGCAGACAGTGAGACAGCAGACAGTGAGACAGCAGACAGTGAGACAGTGAGACAGCAGACAGTGAGAAGGTGAGACAGCAGACAGTGAGACAGCAGACTGTGAGACAGCAGACAGTGAGACAGCAGACAGTGAGACAGCAGACAGTGAGACAGTGAGACAGCAGACAGTGAGACAGCAGACAGTGAGAAGGTGAGACAGCAGACAGTGAGACAGCAGACTGTGAGACAGCAGACAGTGAGACAGCAGACAGTGAGACAGTGACACAGCAGACAGTGAGACAGCAGACAGTGAGACAGCAAGATAGCAGACAGTGAGACAGCAGACAGTGAGACAGTGACACAGCAGACAGTGAGACAGCAGACAGTGAGACAGTGAGACAGCAGACAGTGAGACAGTGAGACAGTGAGACAGCAGACAGTGAGACAGCAGACAGTGAGAAGGTGAGACAGCAGACAGTGAGACAGCAGACTGTGAGACAGCAGACAGTGAGACAGCAGACAGTGAGACAGCAGACAGTGAGACAGTGACACAGCAGACAGTGAGACAGCAGACAGTGAGACAGTGAGACAGTGAGACAGTGAGACAGCAGACAGTGAGACAGCAGACAGTGAGACAGCAGACAGTGAGAAGGTGAGACAGCAGACAGTGACACAGCAGACAGTGAGACAGTGAGACAGCAGACAGTGAGACAGCAGACAGTGAGACAGCAGACAGTGAGACAGTGAGACAGCAGACAGTGAGACAGTGAGACAGCAGACAATGAGACAGCAGACAGTGAGACAGTGAGACAGCAGACAGTGAGACAGCAGACAGTGAGACAGTGAGACAGCAGACAGTGAGACAGCAGACAGTGACACAGCAGACAGTGAGACAGGAGAAGAGAGAGAGAGAGACAGACGGGTGTAGATACCTGAGTGGCATTGGAGAAGGTCAGAAACGCTGGTAATGTCAAAACCTGTTTTCTGTTTCCTTTCACACTCATCCTGTACAAAACCACAAACTGAGAGCCAGCTACACACACACACACACACACACACACACACACACACACACACAAACAGAATGAGAACAGTGAGTATGAGTTATATAGTCTGTGTGTGTGTGTGTGTGTGTGTGTGTGTGTGTGTGTGTGTGTGTGTGTGTGTGTGTGTGTGTGTATGGGTGGGTGTGTATGGGTGTACCGGGCAGTGTGTCTGTGCTGAAGGTCTGGTATCCTCTCTCCTGAACGCTCCCGTTGGTCTGTAGGAGCGTCACATCAGACACTGAGTCACGGATGCAGAGCTGCGAGAGGTCCTGACCTTCCTCTGGGTTCCTGACTAGCAGCGTCACTCGCAGCTCAACACCATTGTCCACCTGTGACACACGACTGGCAATATTACACACACTCACACACACACACACACACTCATACTCGCACTCGCACTCGCACTCGCACTCACTCACACACTCGCACTCGCACTCACACTCACACTCACTCACACACTCGCACTCACTCACACACTCGCACTCACACACACACAGACACTCACACACTCGCACTCACTCACACACTCACTCACACACTCGCACTCACACTCACTCACACACTCGCACTCACTCTCACACTCGCACTCACTCACACTCACTATCACACACACACTCACTCACACTCGCACTTACATTCACACTCGCACTCACACACTCTCACACTCGCACTCACTCACACACTCGCACTCACTCACACACTCGCACTCACACTCACACTCGCACTCGCACTCGCACTCGCACTCGCACTCACACTCGCACTCGCACTCGCACTCGCACTCGCACTCACACTCACACTCACACTCGCACTCGCACTCACACTCACACACGACTGGCAATATTACACACACTCACACACACACACACACACACTCATACTCGCACTCACACACTCGCACTCACTCACACACTCGCACTCGCACTCACACTCACACTCACTCACACACTCGCACTCACTCGCACTCACACACACACAGACACTCGCACTCACTCACACACTCACTCACACACTCGCACTCACACTCACTCACGCACTCACACTCACACTCACTCACTCGCACTCACACACACACAGACACTCACACACTCGCACTCACTCACACACTCACTCACACACTCGCACTCACACTCACTCACACACTCGCACTCACTCTCACACTCGCACTCACACTCACACTCGCACTCACACTCACACTCGCACTCACACTCGCACTCACACTCGCACTCACACTCGCACTCACACTCGCACTCACACTCGCACTCACACTCGCACTCACACTCGCACTCGCACTCGCACTCACACTCGCACTCACTCACACACTCACTCACACACTCACTCACACACTCACTCACACTCACTCTCACACACACACTCACTCACACTCGCACTTACATTCACACTCGCACTCACACACTCTCACACACTCGCACTCACACTCGCACTCACACTCGCACTCACACTCGCACTCGCACTCGCACTCGCACTCACACTCGCTCACACACACTGACACACGACTGGCAATATTACACACACTCACACACACACACACACACACACACACTCATACTCGCACTCGCACTCGCACTCACACTCGCACTCGCACTCACACTCACACTCACACTCGCATTCACACTCGCATTCACACTCGCACTCACATTCGCACTCACTCACACTCGCACACTCGTACTCACTCACACACTCGCACTCACACACTCGCACTCACACACACACAGACACTCACACACTCGCACTCACACTCGCACTCACACTCACTCTCACACTCACTCTCACACTCACTCTCACACTCACTCTCACACTCACTCTCACACTCGCACTCACTCACACTCACACACTCGCACTCACTCTCACACACACACACTCACTCACACTCGCACTCACATTCACACTCGCACTCACATTCACACTCTCACACACTCGCACTCACTCACACACTCGCACTCACATTCACTCGCACTCACTCACACACTCGCACTCACACTCGCACTCACTCACACACTCGCACTCACTCACTCACACTCACTCACACTCACTCACACTCACTCACACTCACTCACACTCACTCACACTCACTCACACTCACTCACACTCACACTCACTCACACTCACTCACACTCACTCACACTCACTCACACTCACTCACATTCACTCGCACTCACATTCACTCGCACTCACTCACGCACTCACACTCGCACTGACATTCACACTCGCACTCACTCACACACTCACACTCACTCGCACTCACTCACACACTCACACTCACTCGCATTCACTCACACACACACACACTTGCACTCACTCACACACTCATATAAACACTTACACTCTCATACACACACACTCATATAAACACTTACACACTCACTCACACACTCATACTCGCACTCACACACTCATACTCGCACTTACACACTCATACTCGCACTCATACTCACACAGACACTCACTCACACACTCATACTCGCACTCACACACAGACACTCACTCATACACTCACACACTCATACTCGCACTCACACACTCATATAAACAC
>JAJAVR010000052.1:27500-77500 GCA_021554675.1 Leuciscus idus
AATGGGTTTTTCAAAAGCAAAAGTGGGATTCTGAACTAAGATCAGAGCGTGTAATCCGATTTTACATTTGATCTGGATCAAACCTGCCCTTTGGGTTTTTCAGAACTTTGAACTCGGTTTAGGATCTATTTGATCCAAAAAAACAGGATTATCCTGATCCCATCAGAAGGGTGGATTCAGTTGTGATTTTTCGAACCAAATAAAACCAGAGAGTTTTTTTTTTTTAAGTGAATGATCACAAAATCAATGTTTACTGATGATATATACATTTCTTCATATTTGAAGCATATATGAAGCATGTCACATCTAATGAGATATGGTAAAACAAAAAAATCTACAATTTAACATTATAACAAAATAAGGAAAGTAAAATGTTTCTGTTTATTACAGTGTTTCTGTTTCTTAAAATTAAAATAAACAATGGTTATTTGTGGCCACCGGTATTTTGCCAACTGTTGTTCTTTGCTAAGCCAGTAGGCTACACTGTTGGGTCCATTTAAGGCTCTAGTAAACAGGATTTGGTAATCCTGAAATTTGGTATTTGGATCACAGTGATCCAATCCAAGTGTTCCTTTAAAAAACTGGCATAAAAGTTAAATGGATCAGGTGATCCTGGATAGCAAAACATGGGATTTCCAAATCCGGATCAATTTGATCCAGATTAAATTTTTTGAAAAACTGGGCCCCGGTGAACAGGGCCTAACCCTAATGGATATTGTCCTGATTCCACAGCTGATTGATTACATTATAAATTGCAAAAAAAATTTGATTAAAAGTTTTATGAAATGTTTTGTTTATATATGCAAATGAGGCTTTGTCTAATTAAATATGCACTTATTTGCATACATTTCCAGCACATAAATCTGAACATTGGATAAAGCCAAGTTCAAAACTAAATTGTTTGATTTTGTTGACATATTAGAGTTTTTTTTTTTTTATCACTCTATAAATCAGAAAATACAGAAAATGGTGTTTTATTCTGATTGATTTAAACATGATTTATTTACTGTATGTTTAATTAATAATTATCTTTTCATCAACTGTACTAGATCAGGCAATCACTCTGTTTCTCCCATTGGTTAGTGTTTCATGCGGAGGAAATGAGCTCATATCACACACACCTCTATTGCTTTCATAGACACTGAATCTTCTTTATATCTTCCTCTGTGACTGTGAGGATATGAGCCGTGTAGAGGTGTTGATGAGGCTGTGTTGTGTGTCAGTGTGGAGGCCTGTGCCGGCGTGAGGAGGATGAGGAAGATGAGGAAGAGGAGGAGGAGAGCGACTGTGACCGCCGGAGCTGCGGACCGGATGAACCAGTGTGTGTTGCACTCACTAACACACTGCTTACACACTAACAGTTTCATTTTTTCCCATTTTAATTTCTGTGGATTATGCTAATATCTGCTGAAGTCCCCCTGTAGCTAGTCTCGCGCGGCCAGAGCAGTGATTCAGCCCTAATATTTTCAGTTGCCAACATTTGATAGCATCACTGATTCCTACTGTTAAAGGAGTAGTTCACTTTAAAATGAAATTTAGCCCATGATTTACTCTCCCTCAAGTCATCCTAGGTGTATATGACATTCTTCTTTCATAAAAGTGCATCTGTCCATCATAAAAGTGTGTGTGTGCAGCTTCACTGAGGAGAATCTCTTCTTCTTCTCTCAGGAGACGCAGTGGACAGTCAACAGAGATGTGGCTGCGTTTGCCCTTAAGGCTAGAGTGATCTACCCCATCAACCAGAGATACAGGGTGTGTGTGTCTGTGTGTGTGTGTGTGTCTGTGTGTGTGTGTGTGTCTGTGTGTGTGTGTGTGTGTCTGTCTGTGTGTGTCTGTGTGTGTCTGTGTGTGTCTGTGTGTGTGTGTGTGTGTGTCTGTGTGTACGTGCGCTGTCTGCATGCTGACCTGCTCCTGATCTGATCTCTGTGTGTGTGTGTGTGTGTGTGTGTGTGTGTGTGTGTACGTGCGCTGTCTGCATGCTGACCTGCTCCTGATCTGATCTCTGTGTCTGTGTGTGTGTGTGTGTGTGTCTGTGTGTGTGTGTCTGTGTGTGTGTGTCTGTGTCTGTGTGTACGTGCGCTGTCTGCATGCTGACCTGCTCCTGATCTGATCTCTGTGTGTGTGTGTGTGTGTGTGTGTGTGTGTGTGTGTGTGTGTGTACGTGCGCTGTCTGCATGCTGACCTGCTCCTGATCTGATCTCTGTGTCTGTGTGTGTGTGTGTGTGTGTCTGTGTGTGTGTGTCTGTGTGTGTGTGTCTGTGTCTGTGTGTACGTGCGCTGTCTGCATGCTGACCTGCTCCTGATCTGATCTCTGTGTGTTGTGTGTCTGTGTGTGTGTGTGTCTGTGTGTGTGTGTGTCTGTGTGTGTGTGTCTGCTCCTGATCTGATCTCTGTGTGTGTGTACGTGCGCTGTCTGCATGCTGACCTGCTCCTGATCTGATCTCTGTGTGTGTGTGTACGTGCGCTGTCTGCATGCTGACCTGCTCCTGATCTGATCTCTGTGTGTGTGTGTGTGTGTGTGTGTGTGTGTGTGTGTGTACGTGCGCTGTCTGCATGCTGACCTGCTCCTGATCTGATCTCTGTGTGTTGTGTGTGTGTGTGTGTGTGTGTGTGTGTGTGTGCAGCCGCTGGCGGACGGAGCCTCTAATCCCTCTCTGCACGAGCCGCCCAGGTGTCAGGACTCCGCCTCCTCGCTGGCTGATGATTGGCCGAGCCACGAGAGGGAGGATGATGACAGCGGTCAGTTTGTCTCCTGCGGCCCCTCGTTTAAAACACACGCCAGTCACGTGTTCAGGAGAGTCCAGCATTACCCACAAACCCCCTGCCACTCACGGTCAGTGACACGCACACACAGTCCTAGATTTACCTGCAGAAACTGAGCAGGTGTAGGAGCCAGTGAAGGGTTAATCAGGGTCACATGATGTGTGCAGGGTCAGTCTGGTGTGTGTGACTCTAGAGGAACTGCAGCGACACGCATCACGCCTGCAGCAGGAGAAGCACACGGTACGGCACGCATACATCATCATACATCATAATCCATTATTATCATCATCATCATACATCATAATCCATTATTATCATCATCATCATACATCATAATCCATTATTATCATCATCATCATCATACATCATAATCCATTATTATCATCATCATCATACATCATCATCATAATCCATTATCATCATCATCATACATCATCATCTTACATCATACATCATCACAGAAACCTGTCCTGATGTTTCGTACACTTGTGAGGGTTTGTGACTAACGGAAAGGATTCACCAGGGTACGCGTACAGTGCTTTTGGGATAAAGTTAAAAGTTAACTATTATTATTGTCTTAAATAGTTCAAATTAAAAAAGTAATATACTGTATATGAACATATTTGTTTAAAGGTGCTCTAAGTGATGTCACGCGTTTTTTAGGCCAAAACATTTTTTGTCACATACAGCAAACATCTCCTCACTATCCGCTAGCTGCCTGTCCCCTGAACACACTGTAAAAAAACGCGGTCTCTGTAGACACCACAGGCTCCACAAACGCCAACAAAAACAAACTGGGCTCACCCGTACCACGAAACACAACAAACAGTGCTCCAACCAATCACCGACAAGAAGTATTTGAGGGGTGTGGTTTGGGGGTTAGTGCGCGTGCACATGAAGGGGGTGTGGAGGAGAGATGAGAGAGAAGCATGAAGAGGGAAGTTTGAATTATGGCCGACACACGACTAAAGAGACGACGTTCCGATGAACAAATTGTAAAGAAGAGGGACAAGGATAAGGAACGCGCGAAGTCCCGAATTTACATCGGAAAAACCTTCGAAATGTGGCGAGAACTCCGCCGGCAGAAGGGCTTCCAATCCGACATTTAGTTGCTCTGTTTTTGCAGAACAGGTAAATCCATTTTTCTTTCTAAATTGACGTTCATGTTCGCCAAACCAACGCAAGGATGTAATTAGCTAGAACTATGCAGTCAGCGTTAGCTTTGGTGAATACAACATATAGGTTTCAACTAGCGATCAATCTCTATTGTAAATGGTCAAGCAAATTCACAGTAGGGCGACAATTTGTGTGAATGATTGTTTTCACCCACTGTTTGTTATGGATTTGAATGTTCATTTATAGGCTATTGACAACTTTGACTAAATTTGTTTACGCCGCCGCCGTTGTTTATGCTCACTGGGAAACGCGAAGCTAACGTTATCTTGCTATTATTGCATCCTTGTATGGGAGCTAACGTTATAACCTCAGGTGGCGAAACGATTTTAAGACAATGTTTCTCTTTTTCTGCATTCTGTTCTGCAATATATAAAAGCATTTATCTAACTTGGTGACATTACACATTGAATGAAGTATCAGTAAAACTTAACTTTGTTTTTAGTGACTATTTTGACTTTCCTTTATGCCGGAAGGGAGGGGAGGAGGGAGGAGACGGGATGAGGAGGGGGGAGGGTCTAGCTAGCCTCCGTTTTGTTTGACAACAATTCGAATGTCAACACTCCCGGCATCACTTAGAGCACCTTTAATTTAATATATTTATATAAAAAAAATTATTGAAAATTTGTATATGCATATTTATATTATTTCATAAAATAATGTAAAACCAACCTATGAGTTAAATGTTGGTTTTGTCCGGATTGTTGTATGCATAAGAAAAAATGTGCAGGATGTCTTGATTTGAAGTTCTACTTTGATTTGAAGTTGAACTAATTCTTTAATTTAACATTATAATAAAATAAATGTCTTTGTGGACTTTGTGCAGATGTTCCTGCAGATTCTGCGTGTGTTGCTGGACGAGAGAGAAGACGCTGACATCATCAAGGTGAGACGCGTGAGGAAAATCATGTGTTCAATGACCTGCTGCCGTTTCACACTGACCCTCTGTGCAGGAGGCGGAGCTGCTGGCGAGAGGCGTGTCTGTGGAGGAGGGGGCGGAGTCAGGCGCTGTGCAGGAGGCGGAGCTGCTGGCGAGAGGCGTGTCTGTGGACAAGGGGGCGGAGTCAGGCGCTGTGCAGGAGGCGGAGCTGCTGGCGAGAGGCGTGTCTGTGGATGAGGCAGCGGAGTCAGGTGCTGTGCAGGAGGCGGAGCTTCTGGTGAGAGGCGTGTCTGTGGATGAGGGGGCGGAGTCAGGCACTGTGCAGGAGGCGGAGCTGCTGGCGAGAGGTGTGTCTGTGGATGAGGAGGCGGAGCTGCTGGCGAGAGGCGTGTCTGTGGACGAGGGGGTGGAGTCAGGTGCTGTGCAGGACGCGGAGCTGCTGGCGAGAGGCGTGTCTGTAGATGAGGGGGTGGAGTCAGGCGCTGTGCAGGAGGCGGCGCTGCTGGCGAGAGGCGTGTCTGTGGACGAGGGGGTGGAGTCAGGCATTGTGCAGGAGGCGGAGCTGCTGGCGAGAGGCGTGTCTGTGGATGAGGGGACAGAGTCAGTCTCTGTGCAGGAGACGGAGCTTCTGAAGAGAGGCGTGTCTGTGGATGAGGGGGCGGAGTCAGGTGTGGTCATGTGTTCTGTGGAGGAGGTGGAGAAGGCGGGACGGGAGAAGCTGGAGCGATCACTGCAGACGGTAATCTCAAACACAGCAGAAACAGATACAGCGCACAGGATGGGAGGTTTAACGTTAGTTGTAATTATTAAAGAGATTATTATTAAATAGATTATTACAGTTATTATTAAAGGTGACATATTATGCCCCTTTTCACAAGATGTAATATAAATCTATGGTGTCTCCAGAATGTTCAGCTAAAAATACCAGATCATTTATTATAGCTTGACAAATTTGCCCCGTTTTGGGTGTGAGCAAAAAAGCGCAGTTTTTGTGTGTGTCCCTTTAAATGCAAATGAGCTGCTGCTCCGCCTCCTTTCAGAAGAGGGCGGAGTCTTTACACGATCTTCAGAAACTCCGGCAATAACAAAACAGGCCAATCTCACTCATCCAGAATCCCAGAATAACCAGTAGCGAGTGCAGCCTTACGGAGAGACTCAGGAAGAGTTTCTGAATGTTAGTGGAGACATTTCTGTAGTTGTTGTGGAGTTACATTGATCATCTCATCATCATGTTTAACTTCTCCACAAGTGTCCACAGTTCCTGAGGTCTTTATAAGACAGCGGTGACATGTTCTGGTCAATAGTGTTCAGTGCTCGTCTTTATCATTGCGTTAGAACTGGTCTCTGTTGACGTTCGCGAAACCAAATGTCGGCTGGTGTGTGTAAACGTGCAGATTAAGGGCCGGTAATATTGTAATAAGATGCTCTTCATACGTCAGAAAAGGAGAGCGAAATCTGATCCGCTTATTTTTTGACATGCTTGCAGAGAAAGGCTTACCAAAAATTTGTCACTTTAATGTTTTCTTGGTTGGTAGAAGCACCGGGGACCCGATTATAGCACTTAAACACGGAAAAAGTAACATTTTCATGATATGTCACTTTTAATTATTGTGTGTGTGTGTGTGTGTGTGTGTTCAGGCTGTGAGTTTTGCACAGCAGTTGCAGCGGCTCGGGCAGAATCTTCAGCGCAGGTTTTCCCGGGATGTCTCGGAGGAAGTCATGCGTATTATCATTGGATGCCTGCGACCAATGGAGGAGGTTCTGTCTGAGATTCAGGCGTCAGTCCTGCAGGTGACGGTCACACACACTCTACAGTCACACACTCTACAGTAGGGTTCCTCAAACTCGGTCCTGGAGGGCCGCTGTCCTGCAGAGTTTAGCTCCAACACTGATCAAACACACCTGAGCAAGCTAATCAATGTCTTCAGGATCACTAGAAACTCACAGCTAGGTGTGTTTGATCAGGGTTGGAGCTAAACTCTGCAGGACAGCGGCCCTCCAGGACCGAGTTTGAGGAACCCTGCTCTACAGTCACACACACTCACACACACTCTACAGTTACACACAGTCACACACTCTACAGTCACTCACACACACACACACACACACACACACTATAGTCACACACACTCTACAGTCACACACACTATATTCACACACACTACAGTCACACACACTAGTCACACACTCTACAGTCACACACTCTACAGTTACTCTACAGTCACACACTCTACAGTCACACACTCTCTACAGTCACACACTCTCTACAGTCACACACTCTCTACAGTCACACACTCTCTACAGTCACTCACACTCTACAGTCACTCACACTCTACAGTCACTCACACACTCTACAGTCACACACACTACAGTCACACACTATATTCACACACACTACAGTCAATCACACTACTGTCACACACACTATCACTCTATAGTCACACACTCTACAGTCACACACTCTACAGTCACACACACTACAGTCACACACTATATTCACACACACTACAGTCAATCACACTACTGTCACACACACTATCACTCTACAGTCACACACACTACAGTCACACACTATATTCACACACACTACAGTCAATCACACTACTGTCACACACACTATCACTCTACAGTCACACACTCTACAGTCACACACTCTACAGTCACACACACTACAGTCACACACTATATTCACACACACTACAGTCAATCACACTACTGTCACACACACTATCACTCTGCAGTCGCACACTCTGCAGTCGCACACTCTGCAGTCGCACACTCTGCAGTCGCACACTCTGCAGTCGCACACTCTGCAGTCGCACACTCTGCAGTCGCACACTCTGCAGTCGCACACTCTGCAGTCGCACACTCTGCAGTCGCACACTCTGCAGTCACTCACACACACTAGTCACACACACTATATTCACACTACAGTTATTCTGCCCTCACTGTTAGACTTAGACACAGCTATGCAGATAGATAAACTCCTCGACAATTGACAGGTGTGATGTCCTTTTATTGACGTATCCTTCAATTACCGACAGAGTGAAACTACAAAAAAAAACGAATAAACAGCATGTAGACTGTATTCTAATGTATGTTCACATGTATTTATGCAAAGTCTGGCTAACATTCATCAAAACTAAAAACTATCAAATATAATCTTGTTTAATATTGTCTTCAAATATTGTCTCACAAATATTGTCTTCAAGACTCATATTAAACATAAAATACTCACAAGCAATGCTTTCTGTAAGACAACAAAGAAGGATGAATGTAGATCACGTCAGAAGTGGATTCTGCTGTCAGTCATATTTCAACAAGTGCTGTATTTCTAACTCTCATGCTAGTAAAGGTTAAGCATAACACTTGTAACAACTACAACGCCTCCTGCTGGAGGGAGAGAAAACTACTCCAGCACACTCCCCGCCTGACGTCCATAGGATGTCACCCTTAATTCTTGGACCGTTGGCTACATTCATTGGAGTTGCGCAGCAGAAGTACAGTCTCTGTAACTGGTCTCAAGAAAGCTTTGCACGTACCCCCAGAAGCAACTTTTATCTCTACTTTCCTGACTTTTCCATCTCGGCTGGGGAAGGTATTGATCACAACTCCCATGGGCCATTGGCATCTTTTGGCTTGGTTGTCTTTTAGAAGTACAAGATCTCCTACTTGTAGATTTGGCCTGTTCGTCTGCCATTTTCTTCGATCTTGCAATGTTGGCAAGTATTGAGTTCTCCAGCGGTGCCAAAAGACATTAGAAAGAAGCTGCACCTGTCTCCACTGGCGTCCGTACAAGTCTGACTTGCCAAAGCTTCCAGGAGGGATAGGTGGAGATCCAGTCTTCTGGGTGAGGAGTGTAGCAGGTGTAAGAATGAAGGGACAGTCGGGATCAGATGAGACAGGAATGAGAGGTCGAGAGTTTACGATGGCGGTTACTTCTGCAAGAAGGGTAACGAGAACTTCATGGGTCAGCAGCTGAACTGAGTTGGTAGTTAACATTGAGTCGAGAATACGCTTCACAATCCCAATCATGCGCTCCCAACTTCCTCCCATGTAAGGGGCATGAGGTGGGTTAAAGACGGTGGGATGGTGCATTCATTCTTATCCAAGAAATCTCGTATCTCCGGGTTATCACACTGGTTTGAGGTTATACCAAGCTCCTTGCATGCACCCAGGAAGTTGGTTCCGCAATCAGACCTGAGTTGCTTTACTGGTCCACGAATGGAGATGAACCGTCGTAAGGCGTTGATGAAACTGGATGACTCCATTGACTCGATTACCTCGATATGGATGGCCCTGGTACCCAAGCAGGTAAAAATGACGGCCCAGCGCTTACTATTGGCAAGACCTCCACGAGTTCGACGAGAACTGATAGTCCAGGGTCCGAAGACATCGACACCAATGTAAGTAAATGGTGGGCAGACAGTTACGCGATCAATTGGTAGGTCGGACATCTTTTGGGTTTCTGTGTTCCATCTCAGTTTGCGACATTTGACACAGTGGTGAATGATGGAGCTGATGCAATGTTTTCCGCCAACAATCCATAATCCGGCTGTTCTTACAGCGCCCTCTGTGAAATGGCGTCCCTGATGCTGTACTTGTTGGTGATAATGCCATACCAGTAGTGTACTCACGTGGTGCTTTCCTGGGATGATGAAAGGATGTGCTTCATCATTTTGCATGTCGGCTTGTGAAAGACGACCTCCAACTCTAAGGCAGTCAGCGTCATCTTTGAAGGGCGACAGGTTTCTGAGTGGATTTTGCTTTGGTATCTTTTTCTGGGCTTCAATGCATGCAAAGACTTCAGGATAAGTCTTGTGTTGAAGACAGCTCAGGATAACGCTTTTTGCTTTCCCATAGTCCTCTGGGGTGATACTTTTGCAAATATGCCAACCTTGATACTTGCTTCCATAAGCATTTCCCTTGTAGCATCTGGTGATATGAACGAGTCTTGCTATTGCTCTAAGCAGTGATGTCCAAGTTGAGAATGACTCAAAGCGACTTGGATCTAGGAAAGAGTCTGTGAGACGAGTTGCAAAGGCCGTCACCGTAGGGCGAATCTCAGGGTCAAGAGTCTGGACTGAGTAACTCAAAACAGCACTTGGTCTCTTTTGCGTGCGCTCGTAGCAGGAAATCTGGTCCTTTGAGCCACATGCTAGACATCAGAGTGTTTGCTGGAATGGACCTGGAAGCTACATCGGCTGGGTTTAAATCTGTCTGCACGTAGTTCCATTGTTCTGGGCTGGATGATTTTCTAATCCTTTGAACTCGGTTACACACGTAGACATAGAATCTTCTGGATTCATTTTGTATGTATCCAAGTACTACCTTGCTGTCTGTGAAGAACCTTGTACAATGGAATGGAACATCAATCTCCTCTGAAATCAAGTCTGCAATCTCGATGGCAAGAACAGCTGCACATAGTTCCAGCCTCAGAATAGTTATCTCTTGTTGTGGGGCAAGTTTAGCTTTGCCAAACACAAATCCAAGTTCGCTCTTGCCTTCTGTATCTGTGACCTTTGCATAAGCTACGGCAGCAATAGCTTTGGTGGACGCGTCACAGAATATACAGAGCTCCCTTTTTGCTGCACCACAGAAGGATATGGATGTATACATTCTTGGTATTCACACTTGTTCAAGATGCTTCAGGGATTCCTTCCATGTACTCCATTCTTCTCGCATTCGTTCTGGAAGTGGGTCGTCCCATTCACCTGCATCCGTTGAAAGCTCTCTCAAAAGGGCCCTGCCTTTGATGCTGACCGGAGCTGCGAAACCTAGAGGGTCGTACAAACTGTTAATGATGGAAAGTACCCCTCTACGAGTGTAGGGCTTCTCAGCGGTAGACACTTGGAAGGTGAACTCTGACATCTGTTGCAATGTCCCAGCTTATTCCAAGACTCCTTTGCATTGGAGGACTGTCTGCTCCTAGGTCGAGGTCTTTCAGACCCTTTGCAAGATCCTCCTTGGAGAATGCTTTCATTACTGTGATGTCATTAGAGGCGATCTTATGCAGCCTCAAGTTAGATGAGGCCAAGGTTTCTTGAGCCTTTTGAATGACAGAGATGGCCTCAGTACTTGATGGTAGGGAGACAAGCCCGTCATCGACATAAAAATGACGTTCCACAAGATGTTTTGTTGTATTGTCTCTTTTCTCTTGATCTTCTGATGCCCTCCCGAGTCCATAGGTTGCTACTGCAGGCGATGGGCTGTTGCCGAAGACGTGTACCGTCATACGGTACTCCACGATTGGTTGTTCCATGTCATTGTTCTGGTGCCAGAGAAAACGCAAAAAGTTCCGATGGTCCTCCCTGACCTCAAAGCAATGGAACATTTGCTTAATATCAGCTGTTACAGCTACCTTCTCTTCGCGGAGCCGCATGAGCACTCCCAGCAGGCTGTTGTTGAGATTCGGACCGGTAAGAAGGACGTCATTGAGGGACACTCCTTCATATCGCGCGCTAGAGTCGAAGACAACCCTTATTTGGTCTAGCTTGCGGGGGTGATACACTCCGAAGAAGGGAAGGTACCAACACTCTTCTTGTCCAGTAAGGGGTGGCGCTATTTCCGCATGGCCGTTGTCAAAAAGGGTTTGCATGAATTCCTGGAAGTGACTTTTCATGTGAGGACGTTTGTTCAGCATATGACGAACTGAAGCTAGGCGCTGGACGGCTTGCTGCTTGTTGTTGGAAAGGCGTGGCCTAGGTGAACAAAAGGGCAGCGGAGCAACCCAACTATTTGTATTGTCCTGATAGACTTCCTTATTCATTATCTGCAGGAAGGCCGTTTCTTCTTGAGTAACCAGGTCTCTCATCCAAACTTGTTTGTTGGAACACGGTTTCTCCGATGGACGTGTTCTTAATATGGTTAGGGAGACTGACCTTGTTGTGGCTTTGTGGGATGATGCGTTCCTTTACTTGGATGAAGTTCTTGCATGGAAGGAAGTGACTCGGGCGACCATTGTCCAAAATGTTCGTCTTGAAAACGCTTGCCTGTACGGGTTTGTGAGCTCCACCCAAGCAAATGTTTCCAATAATCACCCATCCTAGAGCTAGCTTCTGAGCAAAGGGTGCATTTGGAGGTCCATTGCGTTGGTCAAGAACTTTGTGTGCTTGAATAACATCCCTACCAATGAGAAGCAGGATCTTAGCGTCAGGATCAACATCTGGAATGTCGGATGCAATGTCTTGGAGGTGGGAATGGTTACGAGCGGCTTCAGGTCTAGGAATCTCATTGCGATTGTCCGGCAGCATGTCACATTTGATAAGTGTTTGAAGCTTTAGGCGTGACTTGCTATCAACAGATTCGACGATGAAGTTGTATGCTCTGCTCCCCGTAGCTTCCTCAAGGCCTGCACAGGTTCTCAGCTTGTACGGGAAGCAGCCTTTGGTGATACCAAACGTATCGAAGATTGAAGATCTGGCAAGTGACCTGTTGCTTTGGTCATCCAAAATAGCGTAGGTTTTGAGTTTCTTCTCAGGGGAGCCCTGTGGATAAATGAATACAGGACTGATCTTGCCACATGAGTGACTTTCAACTTCACTCCCACAGACTTGCGTACATGTAGATGTGGCAGTAGGTAAAGCTATATTGCACTCCCTGCCGTTGTCGGAAGCAGGCTCTGTGGTGGTTGCCCAAGGTGCAGGACCAGGATGAAGAGCAGTAATGTGTGAGTTGGAGTTACATTCTGCACAAAAGGTCTCGGCTTTACATATTTTTGCCTGATGATTAGTGGATGCGCAACATCGGAAACATATCAGATTCCTCTTTAAATAGACCTTACGCTCCTCCAAAGGCATTTCTCTGAAAGCTCTGCATTTTTTAAGCGTGTGAGGTTTCTTGAGGATTGGGCATTCTTTATTTGGGTCATGGATGTTTGTTCCTGCAGTTGGATTTGGCTCAGTGCTGACCACTTCGGTCCAGATGACTGAGATTGCTTCTCTCTTACTCTGCTTGTCCTGAAACCTCATCTTAGTGGGTACAATACCGGGTTGCACTGAATGCTTAAAGCTTGGGTCGTTGCGCATTTTTGATTCCCTGCTAATGAAGGTGACAAATGCTGAGAATGGTGGAAATGATACAGAATGCTCCTCCTAGTATTTAGACCCATACGTCATCCACTTTTCTTGCAACCCGAAGGGTAACTTCTCCACAACAGGATGAATGCCCCTTGCAGTGTCGCGGTACAGTAGGCCTGGGATATAGCCTTCATCCTTTGCAGCCTCTATCTGTAGGAGAAGATCTTGAAGTTCTCTCAAGAGGTTTGGGTCTTTGTTGGAGATTCTTGGAAAACGCTCAAGTCTGTCGAGTAGCGCCTTCTCCAGGGCTTCAGGGGAGCCGTAGCACTCGTCCAGTCTTTCCCATACTTGCCCAATCCTTCAGAGGGTCTGTTAATATACACTGCTCTCAGACATTTTGCATATTGAACGGACTCTGCTCCGAGCCATTTGATCAAGTCAAATTCTTCGCTAGCAGACAGGTTCAAATCATCAATAACATTGTTAAATGAAGATTTCCATCCCCAATAGTCTCCTGGCTTGTCACTGAACTTTCTGAGGCCGCCAGTGAGCAAATCACGTCGTGCTAGAAACCTGGCTATATCAGTCATATTGCCATCTTGTGGAGTGTATCCCGTACTTTGTGTCGGTAATGCTCCAAATGAAAGTTTCCGCACAAGAATGCTTTGGGAAAGTTGGGGAACATCTTTACGTTTGTCTACACTCGGGGGTAGATTGACGTAATCTGTGTCCGTAGACTGGCCTGGTTCTTGTTTTGGTGGCTCGTATGGGACAGTTGTTGCTAGAGTATCATTAGCCCCGTTTACATGTAGCATTGTATTCCGATTATAACCAGTTTAAAAGTCCAATCAGAATGAAAATGCTCCATGTCAACACCTCAATCGGAATAAAAATGCTCAAACCGATTGAAATTTCAGTCGGATTGAAGGGGGTGGAATAAACCTTTTCATGAACCGATCAAATGAAAGATTACACCATGTAAACGAGCTGATCCGATTACTTTGAGTGAACGTCTTTCTGCGCATGCCTGGTTTTGCGCCAGATAATTCTGTCAGCTAACGTAATGCCTTCTGTTTGTGACCCGATGCAAAAAACAATGCACGCTAACCATTACCATAGTAAACATGGTAAATATGAACGCTTAGAAATCAGACAAATCATATAGGTTATCATAATCCTGTTTTTATTTTATCTGTCAGTAGCCTACGTCTCGTCTCTTTATACCGGACTATCCTCTTTTTCTCTGACTGAAAATATAACTGTATCCTTCTGGGAGAGAGTGCTAAAGCTCCTCATGTAATATTTTTGGTGGCATATTTGTAGAAATTATCATTCTTTCTAAATGTGATGTAAATATGTCCTGTAACTAGGCTACCAAATAAACAGAAACAGCGACTGAATAAGTTGCGTGTCCTCTTTCTTTTGTGAAATAGACGTTCACAAACGTCATAAACGGTAAACCACTTTATTTCTGTGTGACTAATGTGCAATTTTGACACAAATTAATTCATTATGATCAATGTGTCGCTTTTTATAGTAAACCTGTGGTAAAACATCGATTCTTGGGTTTTAAATATTCAATTAAACAACAAAAATGCCAGCAAACGGTCGCTCTGGTTTTGCGATCACGCTGTTTCCAGTGATTTCTTTCTGATTAGTTTTCTGATAAAACTTCCATTTCGTTGGTGAAATGATGGGTTTGTGTGACGTTGTTCCAGAGAGGCGTGTTTCGGGCGTGTTTTAAGTGAAGCGATGTGGAGCTTCTGGCCCGACAGTGGAAACGCAGCAGATTTTGGGCACGGTGCTGGCACGGCCCGTTTAAAGCCCTGGCTCGCACTGGCCCGACAGTGGAAACGCGGCCAATGCCTACAACTAACGCAACGATTAAGTGATGCACCATCTTGACAGGATTGAAAACGTGGGAAATAATGAGCTTCCAGATCCGGCAGACAAGTATGCGCATGTCACAAAATGATTTCGATTGAAAGCGTCAGCACATGTAACCACCAGATCGGTTTAGATAACATCCCATGTAAACAGTCAACCGGAATCCGTCAATCAGAACGATCTTAATCAGAATAGCAAAAAAGTGTGCATGTAAACGGGGCTACTGTGCTCTGTGTTGCCAAATGGACTTGAATCTGCTTTTAGGATTATTTGGTGTTTTACATAGTCGCGAGTACGTTCTGTGGAATCTACCTTCACGGACCCCGATGCAGATTCTTCTTCAAGATCAGTGGCTGCTTTCTCAAAGACATACGCCTCAGCTTGTGCGGCTTCTGCATCACACTGCTGTTGTAGCGCTTGTAGTGTGGCATCCAGGCGCACCTCTTCTACTTTAAGCTCCGCTTTCTTAACTTTCATTTCAATTTCCATTTTTGTAAATTCTGCTCTTGTACGAGCTGCTTCAGCTTTAGCCCTAGCATTGAGAGCAGCTATACTGGCAGCTGATTTAACTGAACCTTTAGAGCTCTTGGAGTGATGCGATTTCTTGGAGCAGACGGACACTGCGCTTTTTCTCCCTTCTTCAGACATAGTTGATTATGCTGAGGCTGATGTAACATCCACTTGTTGTCGCGTAGATAGGTGCTTTTTCACTATTCTGCCCTCACTGTTAGACTCAGACACAGCTATGCAGATAGATAAACTCCTCGACAATTGACAGGTGTGATGTCCTTTTATTGACGTATCCTTCAATTACCGACAGAGTGAAACTACAAAAAGAAACGAATAAACAGCATGTAGACTGTATTCTAATGTATGTTCACATGTATTTATGCAAAGTCTGGCTAACATTCATCAAAACTAAAAACTTTCAAATATAATCTTGTTTAACATAAATGTTCACGAATATTGTCTTCAAGACTCATATTAAACAAAATACTCACAAGCAATGCTTTCTGTAAGACAACAAAGAAGGATGAATGTAGATCACGTCAGAAGTGGATTCTGCTGTCAGTCATATTTCAACATGTGCTGTATTTCTAACTCTCATGCTAGTTAAGGTTAAGCATAATGCTGCGTTCACACCGGACACGAATAGCGCGTCAAATTCGCGTCTACCGCGTCTAGTTTGACGCTTGACCACTTTGTGTTAATTCGCGTGTAAAAACAAAAGTTTGAAGCGAAATTTACGTGCGTCAGAGGTGAAAGTTTTGGCGGCCATCTTTTTTAGATGTTTATCGAGCATTAGCATTAGCATTAATCGAGAGAGTCACCGCTCGTATATGCTCTGGAGAGCAGAAACAGCTGCGTAGGGGACATCGTCGCTGTACTCGGGTCCACCAGACTCTCCGGAGGGTTTCAGGAGTTTCACAATTTGGTCCAGGACCTAGGTTTGGTGGACCTAACGGTGAGGACGCTGACGAGGACAGCGTAGGCCGTATAAGGCCTCGGCCTCGAGTGGTCGCTGCCTGACGAGCCCGCGCTGTACAGCCCGGCGCGAGGTTCACCCTCGCCCGCACCCACCTAATCTGTCATTTATTTTTGTTTTGATAATAAATGGAGCCAGCCTCCAAAAGTGAAACCTGTCCTGTGATTTTTTTTTTTTTTTTTTTTGTATACACTAAATTGTATTTGTTGTCTTCACATTAGATTAATGTTTCATATAGATATGGAATAAATTGCATTCAATACAAAATGAGTATCTCTCATATATTGAAATCGAGTTTTTATGTGAAAGATTTGCTTTGTTGTGCATTTTAGTCATATTACAAAATAATTTATTGAGGCCAAACATAAAATAACATTATAAACTGTCACTTCACCACGTGACAGCAGCAAGCAGGCTCCTGATTGGTTAACGTGGCGCGAATTGACGCAGAAGTTCAGATTTTTCAACTCGGGCGGCAGACGCGAATTCGCGTGAAACACGAGAATGCACAAAAAGCACTACATAAAACATTCGCGCGTAACGCGCTTAACGCGCCAGACGCTCAATTCGCGCCATTCGCGCAAACTTGACGCGCGAATGAGGCGTATTCGCGTCTACCGCGCCGCAGGAATTTTTTACGCGCGTAACGCGTCTTTGCATTGACTTAACATTGAAATCACTCGCGCCTGACGCGCAATTCGCGTCTGGTGTGAACGCACCATAACACTTGTAACAACTACAGCGCCTCCTGCTGGAGGGAGAGAAAACTACTCCAGCACTACAGTCACACACACTACAGTCAACCACACTACAGTCACACACTCTACACTCTACAGTCACACACTCTACACTCTACAGTCACGCACTATATTCACACACACACACTAGTCACACACTACAGTCACACACTCTACACTCTACAGTCATACACTCTACAGTCACACACAATATTCACACACACTCTACAAGTCAAGTCAAGTCATCTTCATTTATATAGCGCTTTTAACAATGTAGATTGTTTCAAAGCAGCTTTACAGAGATAAACGAATAATTTATGGTAACAGAGATTGTTTTGGCTTTATATCAGTTCTTTAGTAAAGTTATTTTCCAGCTAAGGTTAGTTATGATTGATTCGCTTCTGTCGCAACAATCATTTGTTATTAAATTAGGGGCCGCTAAGACGACAATTCTCTCTACATAGACTTTAAACGCGAACCTGTGAGAAACGCTGATGGCGTTCACATGCGCATTTAGAATTGGTTCTATAGTTATGTGCGTTTGAATATATGTGCGCAGGTTTGTAATTCCCTACAAACCAAGCCTAAACAAAGTACTGGTGTTTCCTTATAATTTTTGATACAGAATTTATTTTATTTTATCAATTCGGGGTAGATACGCAAATTGAGTTTCCCGACAACGCTTTATCTGTAGAGTGGTAAAGGGATCCTCCATAGGGAGAGACTAGTTGGCACTTCAGCACTGCGTTGTCATCGGGTCCAGGCGAAGGTCCTTTATCAGATCTGGATACGGCCTGGATCCGGCAGGCTGCGGGAAAACCTCGGGATAAACAAAGACACTAAAATTAGCGTAGATGCCATTCTTCTTATGATGTAACGAGTACATCAGGATTTATGGGAAGTGTTCCCGGTTCCAGCTGACCTAATCTATGCAGCCTAACATTAAATTATAGAAGTCTATAATGTATTATGTGAAAGCTAGGTCAAAGAGATGTGTTTTTAGTCTAGCTTTGAACTGACAGAGTGTGTCTGCTTCCCGGACAATGGTAGGAAGGCTGTTCCAAAGTTTTGGTGCTAAATAGGAAAAGGATCTACCGCCAGCAGTCGATTTTGATATTCTAGGTATTATCAACTGGCCGGAATTTTGAGATCGCAATAGACGTGAAGGACTATAATGTGTTAAGAGCTCGCTCAAGTACTGCGGAGCTAAACCATTTAGTGCTTTGTACGTGATCAGCAATATTTTAAAATTGATGCGATGTTTAATAGGGAGCCAGTGCAGTTTTGACAGAACCGGGCTAATATGGTCATACTTCCTGGTTCTGGTAAGAACTCGAGCTGCTGCGTTTTGAACTAGCTGTAGTTTGTTTATTAAGCGTGCAGGGCAACCACCCAGTAGAGCATTACAGTAATCTAGCCTTGAGGTCATGAACGCATGAACTAATTGTTCCGCATTTGTCAATGAGAGCATATGACGTAATTTAGATATATTTTTAAGATGGAAAAATGCAGTTTTACAGATACTAGACACGTGACTTTCAAATGAAAGATTGGTATCAAAGAGCACACCCAGGTTCCTAACCGACGACGAAGACTTAACAGAGCAGCCATCAAGTATTAGACAGTATTCTAGGTTATTACGTGAGAAAGTTTTTTGTCCAATAATTAGAAACTCTGTTTTTTCAGAATTTAGAAGTAGGAAATTACAAGTCATCCAATTTTTTATATCCGTTATTATGCATTCCGTTAATTTTGTGAATTGGTAAGTTTCGTTAGGTTTTGAAGAAATATAGAGCTGAGTATCGTCGGCATAACAGTGAAAGCTAATGCCATGTTTCCTAATGATATCTCCTAATGGTAGCATGTACAGAGTGAACAGCAGCGGTCCTAGTACTGAGCCTTGTGGTACGCCATACTGAACTTGTGATCGATGAGACATCTCTTCATTTATTGCTACAAACTGATAACGGTCAGATAAGTATGATTTAAACCATGCTAGTGCAATTCCACTAATGCCAACATAATTTTCGAGTCTATTTAAAAGAATGTTGTGGTCGATAGTATCAAATGCAGCACTAAGATCGAGTAACACTAATAGAGAGACACAACCACGATCGGATGATAAGAGCAAATCATTTGTGACTCTAATGAGAGCTGTCTCAGTACTATGGTACGGTCTAAATCCTGACTGAAAATCCTCGCAGATATCATTTCTTTCAAGAATGGAACACAGTTGTGAAGATACTGCTTTTTCTAATATCTTTGACAGAAAGGGTAGATTCGAGATCGGCCTGTAATTGACTAATTCTGTAGGATCAAGTTGCGGTTTTTTAACAAGCGGTTTAATCATAGCCAGCTTAAAGGTTTTTGGTACGTATCCTAGAGACAAAGATGAATGAATGATATTAAGAAGAGGATCTATGACCTCTGGAAGCATTTCTTTCAGTAGCTTAGTCGGTATAGGGTCTAACATACATGTTGTAGATTTAGATGATTTAACGAGTTTAGTAAATTCTTCCTCTTCTATAGCAACGAACGAATCAAATTTTTCCTCCGGGAGACTACAATGCACTGCCTGATGCGATACTGTAGTAGACGGTTGCATAGTTATAATTTTCTCCCTGATATTATCAATCTTATAAGTGAAGAAGTTCATAAAGTCATTACTGCTGTGTTGCTTGGAAACTTCTGTGCTTGAAGCTTTCTTTTTCGTTAGTTTAGCCACCGTTTCAAATAAATACCTAGGATTATGTTTATTTTCTTCTAATAGGTTTGAAAAATAAGCAGATCTAGCAGCTTTTAAGGCCTCTCTGTAAGCAATCGAGCTCTCTTTCCATGAAATGCGAAATACCTCTAGTTTTGTTTTCTTCCAGTTGCGCTCCATTTTTCTGGCTGCTCTCTTAAGGGCCGAGTGTGCTCGTTGTACCACGGCGTTGGACTATTTTCTTTAATCTTCTTTAAGCGCAACGGAGCAACTGTGTCTAAAGTGCTGGAAAAGAGAGAGTTAAAAGTTTCTGTTGCAATATCAAGTTCTTCTAAGCTATCTGGGATGCTGAGATGATGAAACTGATTAGGAAGATTATTAATAAAGCAATCTTTAGTGGCAGAAGTGATAGGTCTAACATATTTGAAACACTGAGTCGGCTTTGAAGCCTTGGCTAAATAAAGTTAACACGAGACTAGATAATGATCTGAGATGTCATCGCTCTGCTGCCGAATTTCAACGGCATCAACATCTATTCCATGTGATAATATTAGATCTAGAGTATGATTACGACGATGAGTAGGTCCTGACACGTGTTGTCTAACTCCAATTGAGTTTACAATGTCTTTAAATGCCAATCCCAATGCATCTTTTTCATTATCGATGTGTATATTAAAATCACCAACAATTAGTACTTTATCTGCAGTCAATATTAATTCTGATAGAAAGTCCGCAAATTCTTTGATAAAATCTTTATGGTGCCCTGGTGGCCTGTATACAGTAGCCAGCACAAATCTCAAGCGTGATTTATCATTTATACTACATATTTTTACATTAAGTACTAACACTTCAAAAGAATTATATTTAAAACTTGATTTCTTAGTGGTTTTGAAAATATTACTATAAATTACAGCAACACCTCCTCCTTTGCGTTTCAGACGAGGCTCATGTTTATAACAGTAATCTTGCGGGGTGGACTCATTTAAAGTAATGTAATCGTTTGGTTTTAGCCAGGTTTCTGTCAAACACAGCACATCTAGATTATTATCTGAAATCATATCATTAACAATGAGTGCTTTTGAAGTAAGCGATCGAATATTCAGCAACCCAAGCTTTAGCATTTGCTCATCTGTATTATAGCTGTTTTTTATTTGTTGAACATCAATTAAATTTTTAACCTTAGATGGGTTTAAACGTTTTTTGGATTTCCAAATTCGGGGAACAGACACAGTCTCTATATGATGATAGCTAGGTGAAAGAGGCTCTATGTGATGGGATTTATCTGACCTTGGTGACGTGAGGCCGCTAGCAGACGGTTGGTTTAGCCAGTCTGTCTGCTTCCTGACCTGAGCCCCAGATTGTCATGTTTGAGCTCTACAGTCACACACTCTACAGTCACACACTCTACAGTCACACACTCTACAGTCACACACTCTACACTCTACAGTCACACACACTACAGTCACACACTCTACACTCTACAGTCACACACTCTACACACTACAGTCACACACACTAGTCACACACACTACAGTCACACACACTAGTCACACACACTACAGTCACACACTCTACAGTCACACACTCTACACTCTACAGTCACACACACACACACACACACACACACTCTACAGTCACACACTACAGTCACACACTCTACACTCTACAGTCACACACTCTACAGTCACACACTCTACAGTCACACACTCTACAGTCACACACTCTACAGTCACACACTCTACAGTCACACACTCTACAGTCACACACTCTACACTCTACAGTCACACACTCTACACTCTACAGTCACACACTCTACAGTCACACACTCTACACACTACAGTCACACACTCTACACACTACAGTCACACACACTACACTCTACAGTCACACACTCTACACTCTACAGTCACACACTCTACACTCTACAGTCACACACTCTACAGTCACACACTCTACACTCTACAGTCACACACTCTACAGTCACACACTCTACAGTCTACAGTCACACACTCTACACTACAGTCACACACTCTACAGTCACACACTCTACACACTACAGTCACACACTCTACACACTACAGTCACACACACTACACTCTACAGTCACACACTCTACACTCTACAGTCACACACTCTACACTCTACAGTCACACACTCTACAGTCACACACTCTACAGTCACACACTCTACAGTCTACAGTCACACACTCTAGTCACACACTCTACAGTCACACACTCTACAGTCACACACTCTACACTCTACACTACAGTCACACACACTACAGTGACACACTCTACAGTCACACACTCTACACACTACAGTCACACACACTAGTCACACTCTACACTTTACAGTCACACACTCTACACACTACAGTCACACACTACAGTCACACACACTAGTCACACACACTAGTCACACACTCTACAGTCACACACTCTACAGTCACACACTCTACAGTCACACACTCTACAGTCACACACTCTACAGTCACACACTCTACACTCTACAGTCACACACTATATTCACACACACACTACAGTCACACACTACAGTCACACACTCTACAGTCACACACTCTACAGTCACACACTCTACAGTCACACACTCTACAGTCACACACTCTACACTCTACAGTCACACACTCTACACACTACAGTCACACACTCTACAGTCACACACTCTACACACTACAGTCACACACTCTACACACTACAGTCACACACACTACACTCTACAGTCACACACTCTACACTCTACAGTCACACACTCTACAGTCACACACTCTACAGTCACACACTCTACAGTCACACACTCTACACTAGTCACACACTCTACAGTCACACACTCTACAGTCACACACTCTACAGTCACACACTACAGTCACACACTCTACACACTACAGTCACACACTCTACAGTCACACACTCTAGTCACACACTCTACAGTCACACACTCTACAGTCACACACTACAGTCTACAGTCACACACTCTACACTCTACAGTCACACACTCTACACTCTACAGTCACACACTCTACAGTCACACACTCTACAGTCTACAGTCACACACTCTACACTCTACAGTCACACACACTACACTCTACAGTCACACACACTACAGTCACACACACTACAGTCACACACACACTACAGTCACACACTCTACAGTCACACTCTACACACTACAGTCACACACTCTACACACTACAGTCACACACACTACACTACAGTCACACACTCTACACTCTACAGTCACACACTCCACACTCTACAGTCACACACTCTACAGTCACACACTCTACAGTCACACACACTAGTCACACACACTACAGTCACACACACTACAGTCACACACTCTACAGTCACACACTCTACACACTACAGTCACACACACTACAGTCACACACTCTACACTCTACAGTCACACACTACAGTCACACACTCTACAGTCACACACTCTACAGTCACACACACTACACACTACAGTCACACACACTACAGTCACACACTCTACACTCTAGTCACACACTCTACAGTCACACACTCTACAGTCACACACTCTACACACTACAGTCACACACTACAGTCACACACACTACAGTCACACACTCTAGTCACACACACTACAGTCACACACACTACAGTCACACACTCTACACTCTACAGTCACACACACTACAGTCACACACACTACAGTCACACACTCTACAGTCACACACTCTAGTCACACACTCTACAGTCACACACACTACACTCTACAGTCACACACTCTACAGTCACACACTCTACAGTCACACACTCTACAGTCACACACTCCACACACTACAGTCACACACACTACAGTCACACACTCTACACTCTACAGTCACACACACTACAGTCAAACACTACACACTACAGTCACACACTACAGTCACACACACTACAGTCACACACTCTACACTCTAGTCACACACTCTACACTCTACAGTCACACACTCTACACTCTACAGTCACACACTCTACACTCTACAGTCACACACTCTACAGTCACACACACTACAGTCACACACACTACAGTCACACACTCTACAGTCACACACTCTACACTCTACAGTCACACACACTACAGTGACACTCTAGTCACACACTCTACACTCTACAGTCACACACACTACAGTCACACACACTACAGTCACACACTATTACACTACAGTCACACACACTACAGTCACACACACTACAGTCACGCACACTACAGTCACGCACACTGCAGTCACACACTCTACACACTACAGTCACACACACTACAGTCACACACACTACAGTCACACACTCTACACACTACAGTCACACACTCTACACTCTACAGTCTCACACTCTACACTCTACAGTCACACACTCTACACTCTACAGTCACACACACTACAGTCACACACACTACAGTCACACACTATTACACTACAGTCACACACACTACAGTCACACACACACTACAGTCACACACACTACACTCTACAGTCACACACTCTACACTCTACAGTCACACACTCTACACACTACAGTCACACACACTAGTCACACACTCTACACTCTACAGTCACACACTCTACACTCTACAGTCACACACTCTACACTACAGTCACACACACTACACTCTACAGTCACACACTCTACACTCTACAGTCACACACTCTACACTCTACAGTCACACACTCTACACACTACAGTCACACACACTAGTCACACACTCTACACTCTACAGTCACACACTCTACACTCTACAGTCACACACTCTACACTCTACAGTCACACACTCTACACTACAGTCACACACACTACAGTCACACACACTACAGTCACACACACTACACACTACAGACACACTCTACACTCTACAGTCACACACTCTACACTCTACAGTCACACACTCTACAGTCAGTCACACACACTACACTCTACAGTCACACACACTACAGTCACACACACTACAGTCACACACACTACAGTCACACACACTACAGTCACACACTATTACACTACAGTCACACACACTACAGTCACACACACTAGTCACACACTCTACACTCTACAGTCACACACTCTACACTCTACAGTCACACACTCTACACTACAGTCACACACACTACACTCTACAGTCACACACTCTACACTCTACAGTCACACACTCTACACTCTACAGTCACACACTCTACACACTACAGTCACACACACTAGTCACACACTCTACACTCTACAGTCACACACTCTACACTCTACAGTCACACACTCTACACTCTACAGTCACACACTCTACACTCTACAGTCACACACTCTACACTACAGTCACACACTCTACACTACAGTCACACACACTACAGTCACACACACTACAGTCACACACACTACAGTCACACACACTACACACTACAGTCACACACACTACACACTACAGTCACACACTCTACACTCTACAGTCACACACTCTACACTCTACACACTACAGTCACACACTCTACACTCTACAGTCACACACTCTACACTCTACAGTCATACACTCTACAGTCACACACTCTACAGTCAGTCACACACACTACACTCTACAGTCACACACACTACAGTCACACACACTACAGTCACACACTATTACACTACAGTCACACACACTACAGTCACACACACTAGTCAACCACACTAGTCAACCACACTACTGTCACCCACACTACAGTCACACACTCTACAGTCAGTCAGTCACACACACTACACTCTACAGTCACACACTCTACACTCTACAGTCACACACACTACAGTCACACACTATTACACTACAGTCACACACACTACAGTCACACACACTAGTCAACCACACTACTGTCACCCACACTACTGTCACACACACTATTACACTACAGTCACACACACTCTACAGACACACACACTACAGTCACACACACTACAGTCACACACACTACAGTCACACACACTACAGTCACACACACTACAGTCACACACACTACTGTCACACACATTACAGTGTTCACGCTCATGCTGAGCTCAGGCTAATGCTGATGTTCGACAGATGCTGATTGACAGGATCGAGTGCTGGCAGGAAGTGAGCGACTGCCTGAGAGAAAGGACCGCCCTCCTGAAACTGGAGGCGGAGTTTATGGTGAAAGCCACAACCCAATCAGTGGAGCAGCTGAGATGTGATGGACAGCTGGACACACAGATTCTCAGTGACTTCCAGGCTGCGGTTAATGAAGCAGTGGAGCAGAGCGCTGACGGTACCACACACAATTCCAACCTGTATGAGTTTCTTTCTTCTGCTGAACACAAAGGAAGATATTGTGAAGAATGTCTGTATCCAAACAGTTGATGGACCCCATTGACTTCACTAGAACTAAATTATTAACTCTCAGTTTGTCTCTCTGGGTTCGGGTCATGTTCTTATAGAAGGCCACCTTAGATCTTCAAGTAATGTTATGTAAGGATAGAGGATCAGCAGATCTTAAACATATTCTTAATACATTTGTAATCCCACATTAATGTGATGTTCTGTGGCCTGCAGCGATCAGATGTCAGACGGAGACACTAGCACTCGAGCTCGTACAGAAGATCTGTGTGAGGAGGAGGAGGATGATGAAGACTCAGAGCTGCGAGTGGAGTCGCCTTTCACACACACACTCACACACACACACAGACACACACACACTCACAGACGCCCGGCTCATGATGAAGGTGAGAAACACACGGCAGCGTCGCACCTGCTGTAGAGGCCATCTGTCTGTCTGCTCATCTGTCTGTCTGACACTACACGTTTGTCTCTCACTGCTCATCTGTCTGTCTGCGCAGGCGTTTGTCTCGCTGCTCATCTGTCTGTCTGCACAGGCGTTTGTCTCTCACTGCTCATCTGTCTGTCTGCACAGGCGTTTGTCTCGCTGCTCATCTGTCTGTCTGCGCAGGCGTTTGTCTCGCTGCTCATCTGTCTGTCTGCACAGGCGTTTGTCTCTCGCTGCTCATCTGTCTGTCTGCACAGGCGTTTGTCTCTCACTGCTCATCTGTCTGTCTGCGCAGGCGTTTGTCTCGCTGCTCATCTGTCTGTCTGCGCAGGCGTTTGTCTCGCTGCTCATCTGTCTGTCTGCACAGGCGTTTGTCTCTCGCTGCTCATCTGTCTGTCTGCACAGGCGTTTGTCTCTCACTGCTCATCTGTCTGTCTGCGCAGGCGTTTGTCTCGCTGCTCATCTGTCTGTCTGCTCATCTGTCTGTCTGACACTACACGTTTGTCTCTCACTGCTCATCTGTCTGTCTGCGCAGGCGTTTGTCTCACTGCTCATCTATCTGTCTGTCTGCGCAGGCGTTTTGTCTCACTGCTCATCTGTCTGTCTGCGCAGGCGTTTGTCTCTCACTGCTCATCTGTGTCTGCGCAGGCATTTGTCTCACTGCTCATCTGTCTGTCTGCGCAGGCGTGTGTGGAGCTGCAGACGAGACACTGGCGTCAGAGGAGAGAGTTTGAGCTGCAGCAGGACAGCAGAATCACAGAGGCTCTGTGTGAACGCTGGACGGTCAGTAATATCATAATCTATCATAACCTATAATCAGCTTTATTTCTGCAGCGCTTTATACAGTTCAGCGTCAGGTTTAGGTGCGGATGGATGTCGCTGCAATGACGGACTATCATGTTTACTACATACTACCGCAGATATTGCCTTATTATTTGATGTAATGTTGACCCGCAATATTATACAACCCATATGATGTGTATATCAGGAGTGTGTGTGTGTGTGTGTGTGTTTGTTTATACCCACGCAGAGCTTGTTTGGTCAGAGCCGTGGACGCTTGGCTGATTTGTGTGCAAAGTTTGTCCTGAGCAGCATCACTGCAGGCTCCGCCCCCTCTAAAGACCTCTGCCAATCAGTGCTAAAGAGCATGAAGCTCAACGTGACCAATCGGATGCAGCGAGAGGAAGGCCGCGCCCACACACACCTGCGCAGGCTCCGAGAGCAGCTGCAGCGACGCAGACAGGTCTCACCGCAGTCATGTGATTATAGCACACAGGTCTCACCGCAGTCATGTGATTATAGCACACAGGTCTCACCGCAGTCATGTGATTATAGCACACAGGTCTCACCACAGTCATGTGACTATAGCACACAGGTCTCACCGCAGTCATGTGATTATAGCACATAGGTCTCACCGCAGTCATGTGACTATAGCACACAGGTCTCACTGCAGTCATGTGACTATAGCACACAGGTCTCACTGCAGTCATGTGACTATAGCACACAGGTCTCACTGCAGTCATGTGACTATAGCACACAGGTCTCACTGCAGTCATGTGACTATAGCACACAGGTCTCACCGCAGTCATGTGATTATAGCACACAGGTCTCACCGCAGTCATGTGATTATAGCACACAGGTCTCACCGCAGTCATGTGATTATAGCACACAGGTCTCACCGCAGTCATGTGACTATAGCACACAGGTCTCACCGCAGTCATGTGACTATAGCACACAGGTCTCACTGCAGTCATGTGACTATAGCACACAGGTCTCACCGCAGTCATGTGACTATAGCACACAGGTCTCACCGCAGTCATGTGACTATAGCACACAGGTCTCACTGCAGTCATGTGACTATAGCACACAGGTCTCACTGCAGTCATGTGACTATAGCACACAGGTCTCACTGCAGTCATGTGACTATAGCACACAGGTCTCACCGCAGTCATGTGATTATAGCACACAGGTCTCACTGCAGTCATGTGACTATAGCACACAGGTCTCACTGCAGTCATGTGACTATAGCACACAGGTCTCACCGCAGTCATGTGACTATAGCACACAGGTCTCACTGCAGTCATGTGACTATAGCACACAGGTCTCACCGCAGTCATGTGATTATAGCACAGGTCTCACTGCAGTCATGTGACTATAGCACACAGTAGTAGTAGTCAGTGTTGTGCATGAACGCGTTCATATTTTCGCCGAACGCTGAACTGAACGAATCACTTTTCATACAATGAACGTGAACGAGAGCGGCGCTCACTCTGGCAGGAATGAGCAGCACGCGCAGTTCACGTTCACGCTCATTTGAAAAGTCAGGTTTTACCAGGGCTTAATTTGAGCCAGAACATGTTCCGTCACCTCCGAAATTGGATCCGGAACCTTTTTTATTGGATCCGGCACCTCCTGTGTCACTAAAATGAATTGCCTAAATGAAAAAAAAAAAAAAAAAATACTGTATGTGTAGTGTTCAATGTTTGTGACACATGACTTGCGCGCTTGTTGTACGAGTTGAGATTAGTTAGCCTCGATCGTTTCACTCAGGGGAAAAATGTCAAAAAGACAGGAAAGTTTGCTTAATTTTTTCAAATACGCTTCACAGTCAGATCCCAAACTAAAAATCGTTTCCGCTGATCAAAAAGGAGACCACGGTGGACAAAGTAGCCTAGTATCGATATCTCGTTATTTCGACATAATAAGGGGACATTCTAATCTGCATTAAGCCACATTAAGCGTTCTTATAGCCTAATGGTTTTCTATGGGAGGAAAATGCTTAACCGTTCATATTATAGGCTCATCTGATTTTTTGTACATAGCATAGCCTATTTGTTAGGATTTTAGTATCATAATGATTAGGCCAATAAATGCACGCACAATTATCCGTGAACTTGATTTGAAAAAATGCCTTTCAACTTGTGTGTGCAAAATTCAGAATTAAATTAATGTGCAGAAATTTGTACAAATAGAGAGTAGGCTATGTAGGCCTATACTGTTGTAGCCATTAAAAAAAGCGCGTTTCATATTTGTTAAAATATTATAATGTTATTTTTTTCCATTTATGTTGATTTATGAAAAGTGAACAGCACGACCGAGTAAGATAGGATGCGCAATATGAGACATGGAGCGGGTCAGACATGATTTTGACCGTTGAAGTTGAAGTTGTTATAGAAAGCCTTTCTTTAAAGTGAATTTCGTTTTGTATAAATTGTATCTTAATTTTAATCAATTTTACATCAACCAATTGCCTGTATTTAATGAATAGGCCGACGAAACAAATATAACGGAGGCGCCCGCGCGCTCACTTGCATTGCACGTGAACTAGAGCACATCCTAACTTAACGAAACTCAGTGTATGCCTCACACAGACATGACAAATACATCAAATACACAAAGCTTGAAATGTCTTTAAACGAAATAATTCAAAACGAAAAAAGAAAAAGGCTACTCTCTGATTATGTAATCCATTAGGCTTATTTATGTGCATTTCTCTCTATAAGCGCGTTCACACGGAGATGGCGATCGTCAACTTCATCTTTGCAGCCGAGTCGACACTTTTAGAGAAAACACTTGTTTATTAATAAAAATCAATACACGCGTCACCGGATTTACAGATGCACGCACACATATTATTTCGAAATAACGAGATATTGTGTTGAAATAACATTATTATTAATAATAGCCTACATCTTTTAGAATAGGCCTATTTGACTGAATGCTGAATGTTGCGCTTGTTCAATTTAATAAAATTAAAACTTTAATTGTGATCATTAACATAACTGAATATTAAATATTTAGTGACCAAGTTTTGCGCAGCTCCCCGTCAATGATCTAGCACCCCCTCAGCACATGCGTTAAAAATTCTCTGGCGCTGTCCCTGCAGAGAAGCTACGTAGGCAGTGTAATTTTTTTTTTTCGTTACCTCCAACCCCTGTTTTGAGTAGCCGGATCCACCCCCCTCTGCGCTCCGGGACCTCCCACTTTACAAATTAAGCACTGGTAAAGAGGTTCTATTGAGTAAGATAGTGGCCTATCTTAAAAAGAATTTAACAAATGAACGTGAACTAGTTCATTTTTAGATATGTGAACTTAGTTCTTTTTAAAAAAAAATGAACTATGAACATGAACTAGTTCATTATCATCTGTGTGAACTGAACTTTGAGCTAGTTCTTTTTAAGTATGAACTGGCACAACACTGGTAGTAGTAGCCTTTATTGTCACATAGTCACAAGTACCAGTGAAATTAGCCATCAACCTGTCCATACAAACATACATACAATATGACAAGGGGGTAGACAGAACAGGAAGACAGAGCATTGAGGAAAAAAATACAGCATAACATGAGGAGAGGTGAGGAGAAAAAAAGGCAATCCCCAGACTATGCTCCTGTAAGGAGTACAGTTTGGGAACAGTAAAAAACACCTCAGCAACATTAGCACATAATCAGTACACAACATGAACACACAAGACTTGCAACAGGGGAGGGGAGTGGGGGATGGAGGTAACCCAGCACAGGCAAGCAGCCATCCGGTCCTGCAGCCATTCTCGGCGCTGGTCACAGACCCGCCTGTCAGACTGGTGGTACAAAGCGTTGAAGGCGAGGGATGGGGGGTTGGGGGGGGTGATTGCATATCTGTATATATGTAAGAGTTCGTGTATGTGTAGGCCTGGAGAGTCGCTACACCTGGCATCCTAATCTAGGTGCCTCAGTCCGCAGGATGTCATAGCGATTCACAGCAGTTGCCATGGAGTCAACCTTGATCAGGTCCCAGACAGAGTCAACAATCAGCAGGTGTCAGCGGGGAGTGGGGGAAGGAACGCAAGAGCGTCTCGCTGCAGTGCTCTTCCGGAGGAGTTGTTGTTGCAGCAGCGGCCTCGGCCAAGGCCAGTGCTGGTAGAGGGGGGCCGAAAGCAGATAAGATTGTGGTTGTTTGGTCTTGGGACGAGTAGCCGCATTCCAATTTACACAGCTCCTGGTCCATCTTGGTCTCCGAAACGATCCATTTTCCTTTGCAAAGCTGTGAGCTTCTCCATGATGTTATCCATATAGTGGTTCATAGTCACAGTCTGAGTGCTGACAGCTCTGCCCACTGCTTCAATCATGACGGGCAGCCTTGTGGGGCTTTGGACAGCTGTCACCGTCTTCTTTATTCCTCGATAAACCAGGGCAATGCCTAATCCAAACAGCAGAAAACCTGTTATCATGGTTCCGAATAGGTAGATATCTTCAATGTCCTCCACGGAAAGAGCCGCCAGACACACGACCCGCCACTTCCCCCACGCGTCCATCGTGTAGCCAGCTACGAACGTTCCGGCAGGGCAGTCAGGTTCCCCCGAACCCAAGCTTCTCGTCGAGAAGATGGTGTCAATTGCGTTGAGAGACCAGTTGATCAAATCCATAATTTCTTAGTTGGAGAGCAGTGCGGAGAGAGTCTCTCAAAGTACATACAAGACAGTAGACTGAGACGAGGTCCAGGTCTCACTGCAGTCATGTGATTATAGCACACAGGTCTCACTGCAGTCATGTGGAGTATTATGGGATATCAGGGCTCCAGACTGCCTCCTAATGTCACATTTTCAACCTTTTTCCTGCCGGTGCGACTAAAATGAGCTTGTGGGAAGCATTCAAAAACAGCGCTGACGTAGAAACCAGGAGAAACATTGTGCCATGAGCGAACAACTAGGCTGTTCACAAATCACCAACATTTACCATGAATGTAATGCAGTAACACTAACTGTAACCATGGTATTGTGACAGAAATAGTCTAATATTTTTACATTATTCATTTCAGGGTTCATGCAAACCTTTAGGAGAGAAATTCAAAGTCGTTTTAAAGTGCTTCACACTTTTCCCTTCAAATCTCTAAATATGATCCAATTTTAATGTTATTTTTAATGTGATGATTTGTAAAACTAAAAGTTTAAAGATGAAGGAAAACTAACACTTCGTGGCAAACAAACGTGTATTTAAAAAAGACATGAAATGACCACTCTAACCAGTAGATGGCGGCAGAGGAGCAGTTATTGCCTTATTAGCCATGTTCACTCACTAATACAGGATATGCGGAAAGTAGGAAAAGTCACAAAGTCTCATGAAAAACTAAAGCTTTTCTTCAAATTGTGACTGAATTACCCAGAAAGCAAGAAAAGAGCAGCTCTTTTATAATCACTGAAGCTGTCGGTCAGTTCGGTGTGGTACATTTAATAAGAGTAGAATATGTAAATTTTTGCATGTTAATAAAAGTTAATTTTATCTACATCTCAGTTCAAGCTTTACTGTCACACTTCTGAAAAATAAACACGTAATATTATTAGTACCTGCACTTATTAACCCTAACAGCAGTAGTGTGAGGTGATGGATGTTGATGTTGACTGGGTTGCAGGCGTGGATGGAGGACGACGCTTTGACTCGCTCGTGTCTTCATCACTTCGGGGAACAGCAGCGTGCCGTCATCATGGCGATGGTGTCCAGGCACTCAGATATGCAGATGAGGTGAGCATGTGATGCACTGATTGAGCCACCCATTGGCTGGCCTGACTGATGGACGCATGGACTGGTTGCAGGTGTGCTCTGATAGACCAGCAGCTTCTGCTGATCCTGGAGTTCCAGAGGATTTTAGCAGCGCGAGGCTTTTACCTGCGATTGATGAACGAGATGAAGCTGACCATACAGTCAGACACACAGGTGAACTCTCACACACACACACACACACAGGTGAACTCTCACACACACACAGGTGAACTCTCACACACACACTCACACACAGGTGAACTCTCACACACAGGTGAACTCTCACACACAGGTGAACTCTCACACACACTCACACAGGTGAACTCTCACACACACTCACACACAGGTGAACTCTCACACACACACTCTCACTCACACACAGGTGAACTCTCACTCACACACAGGTGAACTCTCTCACACACACTCACACACAGGTGAACTCTCACTCACACACAGGTGAACTCTCACACACACACTCTCACTCACACAGGTGAACTCTCACACACACACTCTCACTTACACACAGGTGAACTCTCACACACACTAACACACAGGTGAACTCACACACACACTCTCACTCACACACAGGTGAACTCACACACACTCACTCACACACAGGTGAGTTCACACACACTCTCTCTCACACACACACACACACACACAGGTGAACTCACACACACACACAGGTGAACTCTCACACACACTCTCACTCACACACAGGTGAACTCTCACACACTAACACACAGGTGAACTCTCACACACACTCACACACAGGTGAACTCTCACACACACACTCTCACTCACACACACACAGGTGAACTCTCACACACACACTCTCACTCACACACAGGTGAACTCACACACACTAACACACAGGTGAACTCTCACACACACACACACACACACACTAACACACAGGTGAACTCTCACACACACTAACACACAGGTGAACTCTCACACACACTCACACACAGGTGAACTCACACACACTCACACACAGGTGAACTCTCACACACACTCACACACAGGTGAACTCTCACACACACACTCTCACTCACACACAGGTGAACTCTCACACACACTAACACACAGGTGAACTCTCTCTCACACACACACACACACACACCAAAAGTGTGTGTGAGCTTTTGGTCATACCTAGGATATCCAGAACCACCAAAAGAGGGAGAGCATTTTCACATTTGGTTCCAAAACTCTGGAATAGTCTTCCTTATACTGTTCGTTGCTCAGACTCGCTCTCCCAGTTTAAAACTAGATTAAAGTCGCATCTCTTCAGCCAGGCATTCATATAATCATACAGTTCAAACTACAATCCGGCCTCTAGCTCATAAATGCCAGAGGAGAACTGGCCCCCGACTGAGCCTGGGTTCTCCCAAGGTTTTTTTCCCTCCATTAGGTCACCTGATGGAGTTTTAGGACACCATTAGGTCACTTGATGGAGTTTTTCGGTTCCTTGCCACTGTTGCCTTTGGCTTGCTCAGTTGGGGATATTTAATTAAATTTTATCAATCAATAAATTCCTCTTGAAACAAACTTTGTTGTATTATTTTAATTTAATACTGTGAAGCTGCTTTGATACAATCTGTATTGTGAAAAGCGCTATACAAATAAACTTGACTTGACTTGACTTGACACGCACACACACTCACACACAGGTGAACTCTCACATACTCTCACACACACTAACACACAGGTGAACTCTCACACACACTAACACACAGGTGAACTCTCACACACACACACTCTCACACACTCACACAGGTGAACTCTCACACACACTCACACACAGGTGAACTCTCACACACACTCACACACAGGTGAACTCTCACACACACTCACACACAGGTGAACTCTCACACACAGGTGAACTCTCACACACACACACTCACACACAGGTGAACTCTCACACACACTAACACACAGGTGAACTCACACGCACACACACACTCACTCACACACACTAACACACACAGGTGAACTCACACACACTCACACACCAACACACACTCTCTCACACACACACGTTTATTTCGTTATTAATGTAAAAGGTACATTGCATAAACTTTTATTGTTTTCTTATGATGTTCTTCCTCAGTGTTTCTGTCTCGTTTTCCAGCACAAATATCTAAACATTCTTAAATCAAGACACATTTACTGGAGAAGCAAAATGACTGAAGATATTAAGTCTTGTTTACTAAAAAACTGATATTTTGTCCCCAAATATGCTTAAGTCTATACAAACACACACACAGACCCAGGTTGAGTGTTCTGTTGTGTGCAGGACTCCTCTGTCGCCGTGGAAACGGTCTCCTGTGCAGAGGCTGTGATTGGTCAGAATCTCCTGCACGAGCTGGAGGCGTCGGCTGAGATGCTGCAGGGACACGCCCACCTCCTTCTAGGCCACGCCCTCTGCCGGGCCACACGCCTGCAGATCAACACACAGCAGAAGGTCAGTGAGTCACAGGGATCTGGCGATGTCACTGTGTAAAGAACGACTACACACCTGCGCACATCTATACTCAAACGCTCATATCTATAGACTGAACACGTGATACGCATGTGCGCCGTCAGCGTTCTCACGGATTTACGTTTTTGAAGTTTACACGGAGATGATCATTTAATGAGAGATGATAACGCTTGGAATCAATCAAACTAACTTTATCTGGACAATAACTTTATTCTAGAGCTGCTGTAGAGCCTAATCACTCTCTGTTACTGTAATCTCCTGTTATCACTGTAAAGCTGCTGTGAAACTCTACACTCACCTAAAGGATTATTAGGAACACCTGTTCAATTTCTCATTAATGCAATTATCTAATCCAGTGGTTCTCAACTCCAGTCCTCGGGACCCGCTGCTCTGCACATTTTGTATGTCTCTCTTATCTGACACACTCAGATCAGTTCATGGAGTCTCTCCTGATGAGCTGATGATCTGGTTCAGGTGTGTTAAATAAGGGAGACATACAAAATGTGCAGACCAGCGGGTCCTGAGGACTGGAGTTGAGAACCACTGATCTAATCAACCAATCACATGGCAGTTGCTTCAATGCATTTAGGGGTGTGGTCCTGGTCAAGACAATCTCCTGAACTCCAAACTGAATGTCAGAATGGGAAAAAAAGGTGATTTAAGCAATTTTGAGCGTGGCATGGTTGTTGGTGCCAGACGGGCCAGTCTGAGTATTTCACAATCTGCTCAGTTACTTGGATTTTCACGCACAACCATTTCTAGGGTTTACAAAGAATGGTGTGAAAAGGGAAAAACATCCAGTATGCGGCAGTCCTGTGGGCGAAAATGCCTTGTTGATGCTAGAGGTCAGAGGAGAATGGGCCGACTGATTCAAGCTGATAGAAGAGCAACTTTGACTGAAATAACCACTCGTTACAACCGAGGTATGCAGCAAAGCATTTGTGAAGCCACAACACGCACAACCTTGAGGCGGATGGGCTACAACAGCAGAAGACCCCACCGGGTACCACTCATCTCCACTACAAATAGGAAAAAGAGGCTACAATTTGCACGAGCTCACCAAAATTGGACAGTTGAAGACTGGAAAAATGTTGCCTGGTCTGATGAGTCTCGATTTCTGTTGAGACATTCAGATGGTAGAGTCAGAATTTGGCGTAAACAGAATGAGAACATGGATCCATCATGCCTTGTTACCACTGTGCAGGCTGGTGGTGGTGGTGTAATGGTGTGGGGGATGTTTTCTTGGCACACTTTAGGCCCCTTAGTGCCAATTGGGCATCGTTTAAATGCCACGGCCTACCTGAGCATTGTTTCTGACCATGTCCATCCCTTTATGACCACCATGTACCCATCCTCTGATGGCTACTTCCAGCAGGATAATGCACCATGTCACAAAGCTCGAATCATTTCAAATTGGTTTCTTGAACATGACAATGAGTTCACTGTACTAAAATGGCCCCCACAGTCACCAGATCTCAACCCAATAGAGCATCTTTGGGATGTGGTGGAACGGGAGCTTCGTGCCCTGGATGTGCATCCCACAAATCTCCATCAACTGCAAGATGCTATCCTATCAATATGGGCCAACATTTCTAAAGAATGCTTTCAGCACCTTGTTGAATCAATGCCACGTAGAATTAAGGCAGTTCTGAAGGCGAAAGGGGGTCAAACACAGTATTAGTATGGTGTTCCTAATAATCCTTTAGGTGAGTGTATATTGTTAATGCGCTGTATAAAGGAAGGAGACTTGACTTGGTCCTCCTATAGTCAGTCATTTTATCCCTTAAAACTCATCTTTGATCATCAAAATTACATATCTAACTCTTTTATCCCCCCCCCCCCCCCCCCCCCAAAAGTCTTCATGCCTTCAAATATCTTGAATGTAACTCGACACCCTTGCTTTATTTAGTATGTGCGGTTCTATGAATATACAAATGAGCCCCGCCTCCACTCACTCCCTCAGCTCAGAATACCTGATCCACTCGCTCAACTTTACTGTAGTAAACGCTGCACAATGATATCGCATAACAGTTATTAATATGATTAGCCTTTGGCTTGACTACGCTATCATATAGCTAATAATGTGTTGCTAATGTTACACAAACCATGTTCCCGTTCGTATCTCAGAGTCAGACAGCCTCCTAAACCTAACCTCTAACCCTAACCCTAACCCTCTAACCTCTAACCCTAACCCTAAGCCCATACCTACTCTTGCTTTAAATTTACCCATAGTAGCCCTATGGATAATACACATGATTGGGTTAATGTTTGGATTGGGCATTACTTTATCAATTTGGATCTAGACCTGCACCGATTCCTGCTCTAAACCTACCCATAACTGCCCTATGGATAATACACCTGGTGGTGTTAATGTTTGGACTTATCATTGCTCTATCAATTTAGATCTAGGCCGGCACCAATTCTTGTCCTAAAACCTACCCATAGCAGCCCTACTAATAATGGACCTGGTTGTGTTAATATCTTGATCAATATAGACCTAAGCCTTTACCAGCTTCTGCTCTAAAGCCTACCCGTAACAGCCCTATGGATAATACACCTGGTTGTGTTAATGTCTTGATCAATATAGATCTAAGCCTGTACCAGCTTCTGTTCTAAAACCTACCCGTAGCAGCCCTATCGATAATACACCTGGTTGTGTTAATGTCTTGATCAAGGTAGATCTAAGCCTGTACCAGCTTCTGTTCTAAAACCTACCCGTAGCAGCCCTATGGTTAATACACCTGGTTGTTAATGTCTTGATCAGTATAGATCTAAGCCTGTACCAGCTTCTGTTCTAAAACCTACCCGTAGCAGCCCTATGGTTAATACACCTGGTTGTGTTAATGTCTTGATCAGTATAGATCTAAGCCTGTACCAGCTTCTGTTCTAAAACCTACCCGTAGCAGCCCTATGGATAATACACCTAGTTGTGTTAATGTCTTGATCAATATAGATCTAAGCCTGTACCAGCTTCTGTTCTAAAACCTACCCGTAGCAGCCCTATGGATAATACGCCTAGTTGTGTTAGGGTTAGAGTAGGGTAAATCGGTTTGAGTACTTCGGGAAAACCGATTTTTCCATGAACTTGGTGTGGGAGAAATGGTTCTTCCCCAAGGCGAGTTTTAACTAAAAAAGGATAGGTTTATTCTCGTCTTGATAAGGTTGGTCGAGTTAAATCGGTTCGAGCAAGAACCGGGAGTAGTAATAATAATTGTTTTGGGGTTACCGCGGTCAAGGTAACTGCATCAGAAAGGTAGATACTGGAGAGGTGCCATCTGGTGGCATAAGCATTTGACAATTTTATCCTTCTGGTAAGGATTTGATCTGTTCTGTTGATTTTTCTTTCTGCTCTCTCGAGGGAAGAGGTTGGTAGAAGCCTGATGTGCAGAAATGTGCATCTGCCAATTTCGACCTTTCGGTTAGAGTTGATACAAGGGGTCTTGTCTTGGGAATTAGAAGTACCTGGCAGCAGGTTTGTTGCTATTTGGGGACTTCCTGGACAGGACTTCTTGGGTTAAGTCAGTAGGACTGACAAAGGGCCCCAAGGAAGAGACCATTCCTCGCAGGCTTTTTTCGGGTAACCTGGATACCTTGCGGTGTTAACGAAGGGTTACTTGGGAAAGCGGTACGTATCCAGCCCCCCTGGGTCCACTTGGACAGCACACAGGGAAGGTGACCTGGGGCGAACAGGTCTTAAATGGCGCCCAATTTTCTATGGGTGGTTAGTGCCTTCCATGCAACAGCACATTTTGCAACAACATACTTACACACTGATCGTTCGGTCGTCCTCGGTTACGGTAGAGGGGCGGATTCTCTTACCTGGAGCTCCAATTCAGGAGTCAATACTACCAGCGGTTGTCCTGTAATGGGATGATGATAATAATAATAATAATAATAATAAACTTTATTTTATATAGCGCCTTTAAAAGTAATATCTCAAAGCGCTTTACATAACAATATGAAATTAAAAGATACACATAACAGTGCAGGTAATAAACTAACCAAACAACCAAAATTAAAAAAGTCAATAAAATAACAAACATAATAATCACATGAATCACATAAACGCTACCCTAAAAAAGTACGTTTTAAGGGACGATTTAAAAACACTAAGGGATTCTGCATTCCTAATCTCAGAGGGCAGGGAATTCCACAATTTAGGTGCCAAAGAAGAAAAAGCCCGATCACCTATAGTTTTTAGCCGTGTTGTTTGGACAGTTAGAAGACCAGCTTCAGATGAGCGTAGAGCACGTGGAGGAGTGTAGGGGGTTAAAAGCTCACACAAATATTGAGGGGCCAAATTATGCAAGGCCTTATAAGTGAGCATGAGAATTTTAAAATCAATACGAAAACTAACAGGAAGCCAGTGCAATTTTTCCAGGACAGGTGTAATGTGCTCCCTTGCACTGGTCCCAGTCAGAATTCTAGCAGCTGAATTTTGTACCAACTGTAATTTACTTAGGGTAGCTTTAGAAACTCCAGCCAGCAAAGCATTACAATAATCAATACGTGAAAAAACAAAGGTGTTGATTAATTTTTCAGCCACAGAGAAAGTCAACATGGGACGCAATTTGGCAATGTTTCTGAGATGAAAAAATTATGTTTTGACTGTGTTACGAACATGATGGTCAAATGTTAAATTGGCATCAAATATCACCCCCAGATTTTTTAGTTTAGTTTGGAATTGTAAAACAGAGCCATCCACACTTAAGGTTATGGACTCTGCTTTACGCAACTGATGAGGTGAACCAATAAGCATCACTTCAGTCTTGTCACTGTTTAGACAGAGAAAATTTTCAGACATCCATTTTTTAATCTCAGTAAAACATTGAGAAAGAAAAGACACAGGCATATTGACATCAGGTTTTGAATGTATATAGATCTGAGTGTCATCGGCATAAAAGGGAAAGTTAAGACCAAGTGTTCTTAAAAGTTGGCCAAATGGAAATATGTAAATACTAAAAAGCAAAGGGCCCAAAACTGATCCCTGGGGAACACCAGAGTGAACCACACCAACCTCAGACTTGCAATCACCCATCACAACAAACTGCTTGCGATCAGAGAGGTAGGACTTAAACCACTTTAATGCAGAATCAGAAACTCCAAAGATAGTCTCTAAGCGGGTGATTAAAATGGAGTGATCTATAGTGTCAAAAGCGGCACTAAGATCAAGAAGAATCAGTATAGATAGACGACCAGAATCAGAAGCCATTAACAGGTCATTAGTGACTTTAACTAGCGCTGTTTCAGTGCTGTGGAGTTTACGGAATCCAGACTGAAGTGGCTCAAAAAGATCATTAGATGAGAGATGAGAAAGCAATTGAGAAGCCACTGTTTGTTCTAAAATTTTGGCGAGGAATGGGAGATTAGAGATGGGACGAAAATTATTCAGATTATCAAAGTCCATGTTGTTAGTTTTTGGTACAGGGGTGACAGCAGCAATTTTAAGTGATGCTGGCACAACACCAATGCACAGGGAGTTATTGATAATTCTCAAAACAACAGGAGAGAGGGAATCGAAACATGATTTAAAAAGACAAGATGGTATGGGATCAACTCTGGAAGTTGAGGCTTTCAGTTTTGAAACCACATTACATAGAGACTGGTGGTCATGAATTGCAAAGTTAGAGAGAGAAATACCAGAAAATGCAGAGATATTTGAAGAGGAGGCAGCAAGAGTATGAGTGGTAACAATGTGGTCACGTATATTATCAATTTTAGTGCTAAAAAACTCCAAAAACATATTACATAGGTGAGTTGAGGCAGGAACATTAGAGAGGCTGTTATTTTTAAGCAGCTTGTTGAATGAATGAAACAATTGTTTAGGGTTTCTCTGATTGCTGACAATTATCTGAGAAAAATAAACAGATCTAGCTGACACAATTTCAGCCTTATACTCGAGTAAGCTGTCTTTCCAGGCCTGGTGATGAACAGTTAAACCTGACATGCGCCATCTACGCTCCATCTTGCGACACAAAGCCTTCATAGCACGCAGATCACCATTGTACCAAGGAGCGGAGCGTGCAAAAGAAACAGATCGTGATTTCAAGGGAGCCAGCGTGTCCAGGCCAGACAACAGCACAGAATTCAGCACAGAAACGTTATCATCCAGATCATCAGATAGAGAATCACAGCTTAAAAGGGAGTCAATAAAATCTGAAAAGTCAGTGGGCTCAATAGATCTCCAATTGCGATAATTAATGATGCGAGAAACGGTAGTGTTCATGACAGGTAATTCCATGTTAAAGTAGACAGCCCGGTGATCAGACAGACCCAAATCAGAGGTTGACAACTGAGACACAAATGAACCATTGGTAATCACAAGGTCTAAAGTGTGGCCTTTGTCATGCGTAGGACAGTCCACGAGTTGGTCTAATTCAAAGCACTCCAATATGGACAAAAAGTTTTTTGTTATTGCGTTGTCTTTTACATCCATATGGATGTTGAAATCCCCCAGGAGAAGAATTCTTTCAAATCTTAGGCAGAGAAAAGACAACATATCTGATAATTCAGACAGAAAATCTTTATTTGTCTTAGGAGGCCTGTAGACTGTAGCCACTGCAGTAGAGAGCGGCGCAGAAACACTCAGAACAAGACATTCAAATGAGTCAGATTTGGGAACAGCCACGGGACACATGTTGATCTGTTGACTATGCAGCACAATGATTCCCCCACCTCTACCAGAAGAACGCGGGAGATCAAATAATCCATAGCCAGCAGGAGTCAGTTCATTAAAAAGAAGACCGTCAGATTCTTTGTGCCATGTTTCAGTTAAACAGACAAGGTCCAACTTTTGTTCTAAAATAATGTCAGATAAAATAACAGCTTTATTGTTGACAGAGCGCGTGTTAAACAGTGCTGATTTCAGCAGCCGCGGGGGAGTAGATGAATCCGATGCAACCTCCAAACGCTTGAGTGCTGATAAGTTATTAAAATTAACCCCTGTAGGTCTAAACAGCAGACTTTGGGGTTTGCGCAGAAATCTCGGATAAGCGACAGATTTAGATGTTGAACATAAAAAACTACGCCTTGAGGAGCGATGTATGTAACGCTTAGGTCGCAGTATTCCAACATGACTGCAGAGAGCACGTATGTTATTCGCCGTATCTAAATGTCCGTTCAGGTTCAACAACTGGCGAGAAGTGTACCTGAGAGCCATTCGGGGAGGGTCCACACCAACAGCAGCCTCACAGCGGTGTAAGCAGTGTACGTCCACACCAACAGCAGCCTCACAGCGGTGTAAGCAGTGTACGTCCAGGGCCAGGCAACAGAAGAGTAAATTCCAGTAAACAGCACTCAGAGATAGAAGCAGTAGTCCAACATGCGAAGCATGATTCCACATCACAGTAGAATAAAAAAGACACAGATAGTCTTAACTGGCTTCACTGGCTCATAGCCAAATAAACTACTAAAAATAAAACGGGAGAGAGGAGCGGCAGCCAAACGCGCCAGCGTACCCTTTCAACCGGAAATATGATGTCGGTTTGGTTTGTCTTGACTCTTAGGGCAAAGGACTGGTAGAAGCTTGATGCTCCGCATCCGCCAGTTTCGACGCCCACCTCATTGTGAGTCTTCTTTTGACCGGGTTGAGAGACTGGGAAGTTATTTCGATGCGAAACGTCTTCTAGAGATTAGAGGGCAGGTAGCAGTGTAAGGACAAATGGTTTGGTCGTTTTCGGGTTATCTTACCTGGTAAGTTCCGATTCGGAGGTCAGCACGGCCAGCAGTCGTCCTGTAATGGGAAAGGAAAAGAGCGGTTAGTTTCAGGAGAAATTATCCATGTTCTTACCTGGTAGTTCTGATTTTGGAGGTCGTCCTGGTCAGTGGTCGTCCTGGAATGGAAAAGAAAAGAGTGGTTAGTTTCAATCTCGGTAAAATCCTGTAACCAGAACCCAACCACAGTGTTTTTGAGGATCTGGTCTAGTTCAATTAGAAATTGGCTATGAGACACTCATCCTGGACTGATCATCCAGGATAGGCCGCCTCAGAGGAGGGTGTCTAGTGTTTAAAGAGTCGAAACACCCAAGGAGCCTGGGGTACACTACTGAAGAGAGTGTCTTGAATATTTCCCTCTCACACGATTTTGAGGGAATAGGAGATTTGAATTTGTACCAAGGGAGGCTCTGAATTTCTCCGCCATTGCCGGTCCCAAGCCCGGATGAAAAAGGAGGAGGGTTGGGCGTGGGGTTAGCAACCCCACCCCGGAAAAACTCTAACTGCTACAGAAACGCCAAATAGAGAAACAGAGACTAATTTCCTGGAAGCGGGAAGATCTCCGACAATCCGGGGATGCTTGACGCTAGGTGGTGAAAGCCGAAAGGAAGCCACCGAGCCGATTCTTCTTTCGACCAGAAGAACCCACATCGGCACATGGAATGTCAGGACCATGTACGAGACAGGTAAAACAAAGCAGGTAGCTGCCGAAATGAAGAACAACGGTTTGATCTTACTGGGCATCAGTGAAACCAGATGGACGCAAGCTGGACAAAGGAGACTTATGACAGGAGAGCTATTGCTGTACTCCGGACATGAAGAGAGTGACGCACCTCACACGAAAGGCGTAGGCTTTATGCTATCCAGGCAAGCACAGAGGGCACTGATAGGATGGGAGGCGCATGGCCCCAGAATCATCACAGCATCGTTCAGAACCAAACAGAAGAAGGTCAACCTCAATGTCATCCAGTGTTACGCTCCAACCAACGACTCCGATGAAAAAGACAAGGACGAGTTTTATCACAGACTGCAGAAAGTCGTGGAAACATTCCGAGCCAGAGACAAAGTCATTCTTTTGGGAGATTTCAACGCCAAGGTTGGACCTAACAACACAGGATATGAACAGGTTATGGGGATACACGGGCTGGGGGTGATGAACGAAAATGGAGAAAGATTTGCTGAGCTGTGTGCGCTCAACAACCTGGTCATCGGAGGTAGCGTCTTTCCTCATAAGCGGATCCACAAAAGCACCTGGGTATCACCGGACGGTATGACAGAGAACCAGATTGACCACATCTGCATTAGCAAGAAGTTCAGAAGATCCCTTCAGGACGTTAGAGTTAGAAGAGGAGCAGATGTGGGGTCCGACCACCACCTAGTAGTAGCCAGCATGCAGCTGAAGTTAAAAAGGAACTAGATGGAAACAACACCGTCTAGAGTGAAGTATGATGTCAGCCGCCTAAAGATTACCAGCGTCAGGGACGAGTTTGAACTTCAGTTAAAGAATAAGTTTAAGGTGCTACTTGAGCTGCACGAGGGAGTGGAAAGGAGCAGTGTACAGGCCAACTGGCAAATTATAAAAGAGGCACTGAGAACAGCCTGTCAAGAAGTGGTCGGAACACAAACACATCATCACAAAGAGTGGATCACAGCCGAGACCTTGGGCAAGATAGAAGAGAGAAAACAGAAAAAGGTGGCAATAAACAACAGCAGGACTAGGACAGCAAAGACCAAGGCCCAAGTTGAGTACGCAGAAGCCCACAGAGCAGTTAAGAAAAGCATTAGGAAGGACAAGAAAGATTACATAAATGGACTGGCAGCTGAAGCGGAGCAGGCAGCATACAGTGGCAACATGAAACAGCTGTACGATACGACAAAGAAACTGTCTGGGAAATATAGCAAGCCAGAACGACCCGTCAAGGGTAAGGATGGAAAGGCCATCACAGGACTAACGCAACAGATGGATAGATGGTCTGAATATTTTGAAGAGCTTCTGAACAGACCAGCGCCACCAAACCCACCAAACATCAATCCAGCGGACGAAGATCTCCCCATCAACTATGACAAGCCAACCAGAGAAGAGATCAGGAAGGCCATCACCTTGCTGAAGAACGGGAAGGCAGCTGGACCTGATGATATACCTGCAGAGGCCCTGAAAGCAGACCTGAACTCGTCAGTGGAGATGCTGTACCCACTCTTTAAGATCTGGGAGAACGAAGAGATACCGACTGACTGGAAGGAGGGTTATCTAATCAAGCTTCCAAAGAAAGGCGACCTCAGCAATTGTAACAACTACAGAGGAATCACACTCCTGTCAGTGCCAGGCAAGGTCTTCAATCGGATCCTTTTAGAGCGAATGAAAGACTCTGTCGATCCACAACTACGAGATGAGCAAGCTGGTTTCCGGCAGAACCGATCATGTACAGACCAGATCGTAACGCTGCGCATCATAGTAGAGCAGTCCTTGGAGTGGAAATCACCACTGTATATCAACTTCGTCGACTACGAGAAGGCTTTTGATAGTGTGGATCGAGAGGTCCTATGGAAGCTCCTCCGATACTACGGCATCCCATCCAAGTTGGTAAACTTGATAAAGAGCTCATATGAAGGCATGACCTGTCAAGTGATCCACGCAGGACAGCTCACCAACAGCTTCCGGGTGAACACTGGAGTCCGACAAGGATGCTTGTTATCCCCGTTCCTTTTCCTCATCGCCATCGACTGGATCATGAAGACTTCTACCAGCGAACGCAGAAATAGGATTCAGTGGACCTTATGGAATCAACTCGATGACTTACCCCTAATTTCCACCAGATGCGTAACGGCTGCGGAACGGCTCCGCTGCGTGACAGCTCCGTGTTCCGTCGTCCGTCAATACCCACCAGGTCCGGATTTGTTGCGCAACGGCTGCGGTCATGACTGACAGCTGACGTCACGAGGCCCCATGTAATCTCGCGAATTCTGGTCTGATCGCGCGATATGTAGTTTCTATAAACAGAACTACCAAACCAGGAACAGTTTTCCATCCGGAGGAGTATAGGATAGAACTCTTTTCTGAATTACCTACCGATCTCTCTTTTCTGTGGATTTTGATTCACACACAGATTTGATGTTAAAACTTCAACAAGCCTGTCTCCGCCCATTATGACGTTTTCAAGGTGTAGTGTAGGGAAATATGAGCGCGGTGTATTTTATTTTGAAAATTAAACGGATCTTTTATTTTGTTTCTGGCTGTTCTGTTTTGTCACTCGACTTCCTGTCCTGTGTACTCTGCCCTTTAGTGCTGCGGAGCGCTCCGGCATCCGGCAAAAATAGAAGCTCTGCGTATCTGCTACGGAGGGCTGCGGATTGCCGGAGTCGGAACGCAGCTGTACCGCATTCAGTGGAAATACACTCATTTACTTTAATGGAAACCTATTGACTCCACCGCCGTGCCGGAGCCGTAACGCAGCCGGTGGAAATTGGGGGTTAGACTTCGCCGACGACCTCGCACTTCTTTCCCACAGCCAGCAACAGATGCAAGAGAAGACCAATGTGTTGGCAGCTGCATCAGCACAAGTTGGACTCATTATCCACAAAGAGAAGACCAAGATCTTTAAAACCAACTCCAGCAACATCAACCCAATCACACTGAGCCGGAAGTCCTCTGTAGGAAGTGCAGTCATTCACCTACCTGGGCAGCATCATCGACCAGCATGGAGGAACAGAAGCAGATGTCAAGGCAAGGATTGGTAAAACAAGAGGCGCTTTCATCCAGCTCAAGAACATCTGGGCTTCCAGAGAGCTGACCTTGACCACCAAGATCCGACTGTTCAACTCCAACGTGAAATCAGTACTGCTGTATGGCGCTGAAACCTGGAGGACAACCAAAGCCACCAACAGTAAAATCCAAACCTTCATCAACACCTGTCTCAGAAGGATTCTCCACATTCGTTGGCCTGAAACTATCAGTAACACCAATCTATGGGAAAGGACATGCCAACTCCCAGTGGAGGTAGAAATCTGGAGGAGAAGATGGGGTTGGATAGGGCACACCCTTCGCAAACCGCCAACAAACATCACCAGGCAGGCTCTCAGGTGGAACCCTCAAGGCAAGCGGAAGCGAGGCCGCCCAAGAAACACATGGCGACGCGAACTCGACGCAGACATCACAAGGATGGGCTTCAACTGGAGTCAACTAGAAAAAATGGCCCAGGACAGAAATCTCTGGAGGTCTACTTTTGGCGGCCCATACCCCGGGAGGGGTGGAGGGCATAAGTAAGTAAGAGGCTCTGAATTTAACCATAGTGGACTCGTGTGGATAGAGTTCGGTTTCGCCTTATCAATTTAGATTTAGGCCTACACCTACTCCTGCCTTAAACCTTACCAGAGTAACCTTCTAAGCTTACACCCACTCTCGCTTTAACCCTAACCAGAGTAATCCTGTGGTTGGTACACAGTCAGGTTGATAGACTTGTGGGGTTTCGCTTTATCCAGTCAGATCTAAGCTTGCACCTACTTTTGCTCTAAACCTAACCAGAGTAACCCTGTGGTGGGTGGTTTCTTGAATTTCGTTTGGTCAGGATCTATATAACTACTCTTGTTCTGCCCTAACCAGAGGAGTTCTGTGGTTAGTATACAGAGTCTTTTAGATTCTGGGGTAGTGTTTATCTATTTTTGCTCTAAAAATGACCCATAGTAACTCAGGTTTCTTAAGCTGAGTTGGATCTATGGGATCGAGTGGGGCCCTTGTCCAAGTGTAATGGGGTCCATACTCGGTCCAATGGTAGAATCACAAAAGTACGGTGATTGGATACCCACAGGGGAGACAGGCCTTTCCCACTATAGTCCCGAAGTTTTAGCCCGACAAGGTAGTCAGACAAGCGTCGGCCAGTGCTTTTCCTCAGTCCCGGAACCCTTTTGAAAAACCAGGAGGGGGAAGGGCTGTTGTAATATCCTCAAAAAACCTAACCTCTAATCTCTAACCCTAACCTCTAATCTCTAACCCTAACCCTAAGCCTAACCTCTAAACATCAACATCCTTAGAAACGCATTGAACGACTCAGAACATCAGTGGAGAAAGGCATATAGTTCATCATAACATCGTGCTATACATCATCACTCACCCGCTATACTGCTGAAGTGTCTGTAACTGTTGCTCCTGTTTGATGAACAGCTTGTGTTTAAGACACAGTGTGTGTGTAGATCAGGTGTGATGCATGTAGTGTGTTCATCGTGTGTTTGGCCTTCAGGAGCGGCTGATGGACACGGTGTGTGAAAGTGTGTGTGTGACTCGGGATTGTGTCGAGTCTCTGATCCGGGAATATTACTGTGGGATCCGGAGCAGGAGGAGGACACACAGCAGAACCACCGGTACACACACACACACCTCACACACACACACACACACACACACACACACACACACACACACCTCTCACACACACACACACACACACACACACACCTCTCACACACACACACACACACACACACACACACCTCTCACACACACTCACACACCTCTCACACACACTCACACACCTCTCACTCACACACACACACACACACCAGGGTTCGTACGTTTTGAAAAAACCTGGAAAAGTTATGGAATTTGAAAAATGCAAATTCCAGGCCTGGAAAGGTTTTGAAAAAATAAAAAGACCCAGAAAGTTTTGGAAAAGTCATGGAATTTTTTTTTAACACAGCATAATATGTGATTAATACCAAAACTGTTTAATAAAAAAAAAAATTTGCGTTGTCTTAACGTCCTTATATTCGGGCGGCATAACGTTCAGTTCACTTCCGATTCACTCACTTGTTGCGATGTTGCCTGAGGCGAAGTCGGTGCTGACAGAAATTTAATTGAAATGCCAGGAAAGTGGCACGAGCATGCTAAAGTTTTGCAAGCACCGGTGGGTCGAGAATGTTAACGTAGCGGAAAGAGGATACGCAGCATAAAAGCCTACGTATGTCTCCAGCACGCGAGAGGAGAGAAGAAAACGAGTAAATGTCAGTTCAATTGTAAGTTCATTCTTTATGTGCCTAGGTGTGTGCGATATTGTCTATGAACTATGATATTGTAATGTATATGTAGGAGGCACTGCGAGTGCGAGCTGACATCGCGTTTGTCTCTCATGCTTGCTTTCACTGCGTGTCAGTGCAGTTATAGATGTCCCCAAATGAGTTTTTGTCTTATATTTATATCATATTATGTTGTTATATTAGAATATCACATGAGCAAGAGTGCCGTTTTCCTGTGCATAATTGCAAATGTGCCATTTATTTTATACAACAGTTAAATTAACAATAAAGTTACCATTGTGAGTTACTTTTTGGACACAATATTGTCAATTTTCACTTTATATCGCCGACGAGATTTTCATAATGAAGCCATAGTCCAACAGACATCGATGATTTTTTTTATTTTTTTTATTTTTTATTTAATGAAATCCGCGTTTTGAACAAATCATTTTAACGATTCAATGAACAATCACTTGTTTTTCTGAATGAATCAGCCGTTTGAACAAATCGGTTGAATAAATGACTCCAACAACTCGCTTATTAAGACAGTGACTTGCCGCCACCTACTGGTGGTTTTAGTTTCATATTTAAAGTATCCTTTAATACTGAGGACACTGTACATGTATTTTATCCTGTCCTTCAAAGATCTTGCACTTTATTTTGGATTGTACCACATAAATTGTCATCCATTTTATTGTTAAACCTCTGAGGGTAAACTTTAACACATATTTTTATTCTTATAATGTCGACTGACATTTTCAGGAATACATAGTCATGGAAATGTGCCGAAAAGTCATGGAAAAGTTATGGAAAAGTCATGGAAAAGTATTGGTTAAAATGTGTATGAACCCTGACACACACACACACACACACTCAC
>JAJAVR010000052.1:80000-90000 GCA_021554675.1 Leuciscus idus
TTTTAAATTAATCAAATCATCATCATTTGACTCGTACCTTTTCTTAAATGGTTTCAAGGCTGAAATGTGAGGTTTATACTTTTATAAAATATGTTTTGTATTATTTGAAGTGACGCTGTTGAAATGGTTTGGTGTGTTTCCATAAACACTGACCCTTGTCACCCAATACAGCGTGTGTGTGTTCTGTGTGTGTGTGTGTGTGTGTGCGTGCAGGTCATTAGTGTGAAGAGTTTCTGAAGGAGTTCTGCTGGATCTGTGATGAGCATCAGAAGACCAGCATGATGATGCAGAACACACTCTCACACACACACACACACACTCACGCACACACTCTCGCACACACTCTCGCACACACTCACTCACACACACACACGCACACACTCTCTCACACACACACACACACACACACACACACACACACACACACACACACACAGAGAATTAAATTAAGAGAATTAAATAAAGAAATCAAATGTAAGATAAAGGAGGCCCAAATACAGTATAAAGGTAAAGTTGAAAATAAATTCAAAACCGGTAATGTCAGAGACGCATGGAAAGGAGTAAATACAATGATGGGCAAACACCAGAGACGGGCACAACTGGTTATCAATGATGACCCCCATAGCTTTGTAAACAATTTAAATGTTTTTTACTCAAGATTTGACAATCATGTAGATATTGAGCATAATGTCACTCTGATGGAATCTGAACCTATGAAAATAGAGGTAGGGGAGGTTATCAAAGTGCTCCGTAGAATTAAACCAAATAAGGCTACCGGTCCAGATGGCATTAGGGGTATTGTTCTAAAAGAGTGTGCAGTACAACTTGGGCAGGTATGTACTAGGCTGTTTCAGATCTTTTTAGACGATGGCTTTGTGCTGGTAGCATGGAAAAACACCACTGTAATTCCAGTACCTAAAACCACTTATGCAAGAGATCCTAAGGACCTTCGCCCAATTGCCCTTACATCTGTTCTGTGCAAGTGCATGGAGCGCATACTGTGCAAGGAACTTCTAGCACAAATTAATGGATCTGTTGACCCATTACAATTTGCTTATAAGCCCAATCGGAGCACCACTGATGCCTCCCTGACCTTACTTCATAAAGCCCGGCATCATTTAGATAAAACAAATGCTCATGTCAGAATGTTCTTTATGGATTTTACATCAGCATTTAATACTGTACAGCCACAAATTTTAAAAGAAAGGTTGCGAGATTTAGGTGTACGCAGCTGGTTAATTCTATGGATTGATACATTTTTAAGTAATAGGCCCCAAAGAGTCTGTGTTAACGGAATTTCATCTGACTGCATAGTCTTACATTCTGGGTTACCACAGGGATGTGTATTATCCCCTTTGCTCTTCTCTGTTTATACCAATGAGCTTCAGTGTAACAGGGATGATCTCACCTTGATTAAATATGCAGATGATCTGGTTCTAATTTCTTGCCAAACAGACAAGAACTGTTCCACCTATTTTAAGTATATTGAAAGTATTGTACAATGGCTTGACAACAGTCATCTACGATTGAACATTGAGAAGACAAAAGAATTATGTTGTGGAAATCATAATAAGGAATGTACAGTTGGCCTCCCATACAAACAAGTTATTATAAAAGGTGTAAAGATAGAGCAAGTACCAAATTTTAAATATTTAGGTACAATCATTGATGACAAACTTTCGTTCCAGGATAATGTGGACTATGTACACAAGAAAGCAAGACAGCGTTTAAGTCTACTTAGGAAGTTGCGAAACTTCGACATCGAAAGGAGGATCTTAACTATCGTATATAGATCGATGATTGAAAGCATTTTAACTTATAACATTGTTTCATGGTATGGTAATTTAACAATGAAACAGAAGAATAAATTAACACGAGTAATTAACGAAGCGAATAAGATTATCGGCCATAAACAGAGCACATTGCAAGAATTATTCTCACATTTTCTAGAGAAAAGGGCGTTTGTGGTTTATTCAGACCAGACTCATCCCCTCCACTCCTGTTTTGAGGTCCTTCCGTCGGGGCGTAGGCTATGCGTACCGTATGCCAAAAAGAACATTTTTAAAAGATCATTTGTCCCATTGGCAGTGACTGTTTTAAATCAGATTCTCAATTAGGTTTGTTATTGTGAATATGCACATATTGTATCAATTTAACTGAATCATGTATTTATTAATTATTATGCATGTATTATGTGTTTTATTACGTGGTGTGTAATGTGGTTGTATGTTGTTGAAGCCAGTGTCAAAGATGAATTTCTGACCAGTAAATCTGAACAGACAATAAAGATAAACATAAACACACACACACACACACACACAATCACAATCTTAAAGTAATAGCAATAGAAAGGTAAATGCACAATGATTTGTGTGTTTAATGTGTGTCATGACAGGACTTCACATACTAGAAAGCCTGGAGCTTGACGTTTCTCCTTGCTGACATGTTTTCTGATCAAACTGATGCGTATAGACAACTGGGAATGTTATAAATACAACACCAGGCTATGAAGAGAAGCAAAGACTGATAAAAATCCCCCAAATATCTGAACTTTTACAAAGGATAAATGCCATACATTAAAATCTGCTTTTGTTCCAGCCTTTAATGATGATTTTTATGTCTGTGAGTTTAATATGTATGCTCACACAAACACCAGCAGTTCTGGGAACGTCACTGATTCCTGAGGAGCGTCTCGGCAGATTCAGGAAGAGGAAAATTCCACAGATCCTGGAACAGATTCAGGAAGATGATGTAGTTATGGAGCGGCATTTCTGTGTTTTATGCAGTCGGACATGCTGTGTTTGAGAGAAAAACTATTTATATTGTAATTTAACAACAAAAAAAGATTGCAAATAATGTCTTCGTAAGGCTGTTTTTAATTGCAGAAATAAAGTAGTTGCTGAGGATAGCAGTGAACAGTCTTTTCTTGTTCTGCTGTGAATCACAGGCCTGATTCTGTCTGTGTGGATCATGAAACGACTAAAGACTAACCAAACCATCACTGTATTTCACAACTGATCAGCAGAATAAACACTATTTCACTGCACAGATCAGCAGAATAAACACTATTTCACTGCACAGATCAGCAGAATAAACACTATTTCACTGCACAGATCAGCAGAATAAACACTTTCACTGCACAGATCAGCAGAATAAACACTTTCACTGCACAGATCTGCAGAATAAACACTTTCACTGCACAGATCAGCAGAATAAACACTTTCACTGCACAGATCAGCAGAATAAACACTTTCACTGCACAGATCTGCAGAATAAACACTTTCACTGCACAGATCAGCAGAATAAACACTTTCACTGCACAGATCAGCAGAATAAACACTATTTCACTGCACAGATCTGCAGAATAAACACTTTCACTGCACAGATCAGCAGAATAAACACTTTCACTGCACAGATCAGCAGAATAAACACTTTCACTGCACAGATCAGCAGAATAAACACTTTCACTGCACAGATCAGCAGAATAAACACTTTCACTGCACAGATCTGCAGAATAAACACTTTCACTGCACAGATCAGCAGAATAAACACTTTCACTGCACAGATCAGCAGAATAAACACTATATCACTGCACAGATCAGCAAAATAAACACTTTCACTGCACAGATCTGCAGAATAAACACTATTTCACTGCACAGATCTGCAGAATAAACACTTTCACTGCACAGATCAGCAGAATAAACACTATATCACTGCACAGATCAGCAGAATAAACACTTTCACTGCACAGATCAGCAAAATAAACACTATTTCACTGCACAGATCAGCAGAATAAACACTATTTCACTGCACAGATCTGCAGAATAAACACTATTTCACTGCACAGATCTGCAGAATAAACACTATTTCACTGCACAGATCAGCAGAATAAACACTATATCACTGCACAGATCAGCAGAATAAACACTTTCACTGCACAGATCAGCAGAATAAACTATATCACTGCACAGATCAGCAAAATAAACACTTTCACTGCACAGATCTGCAGAATAAACACTATTTCACTGCACAGATCTGCAGAATAAACACTTTCACTGCACAGATCAGCAGAATAAACACTTTCACTGCACAGATCTGCAGAATAAACACTTTCACTGCACAGATCAGCAGAATAAACACTTTCACTGCACAGATCTGCAGAATAAACACTTTCACTGCACAGATCTGCAGAATAAACACTTTCACTGCACAGATCTGCAGAATAAACACTTTCACTGCACAGATCAGCAGAATAAACACTTTCACTGCACAGATCAGCAGAATAAACACTATATCACTGCACAGATCAGCAAAATAAACACTTTCACTGCACAGATCTGCAGAATAAACACTATTTCACTGCACAGATCTGCAGAATAAACACTATTTCACTGCACAGATCTGCAGAATAAACACTTTCACTGCACAGATCAGCAGAATAAACACTTTCACTGCACAGATCTGCAGAATAAACACTTTCACTGCACAGATCAGCAGAATAAACACTTTCACTGGACAGATCAGCAGAATAAACACTTTCACTGCACAGATCTGCAGAATAAACACTTTCACTGCACAGATCTGCAGAATAAACACTTTCACTGCACAGATCAGCAGAATAAACACTTTCACTGCACAGATCAGCAGAATAAACACTATATCACTGCACAGATCAGCAAAATAAACACTTTCACTGCACAGATCTGCAGAATAAACACTATTTCACTGCACAGATCTGCAGAATAAACACTTTCACTGCACAGATCAGCAGAATAAACACTATATCACTGCACAGATCAGCAGAATAAACTATATCACTGCACAGATCAGCAAAATAAACACTTTCACTGCACAGATCTGCAGAATAAACACTATTTCACTGCACAGATCTGCAGAATAAACACTTTCACTGCACAGATCAGCAGAATAAACACTATATCACTGCACAGATCAGCAGAATAAACACTTTCACTGCACAGATCAGCAAAATAAACACTATTTCACTGCACAGATCAGCAGAATAAACACTATTTCACTGCACAGATCTGCAGAATAAACACTATTTCACTGCACAGATCTGCAGAATAAACACTATTTCACTGCACAGATCAGCAGAATAAACACTATATCACTGCACAGATCAGCAGAATAAACACTTTCACTGCACAGATCAGCAAAATAAACACTATTTCACTGCACAGATCAGCAGAATAAACACTATTTCACTGCACAGATCTGCAGAATAAACACTATTTCACTGCACAGATCTGCAGAATAAACACTATTTCACTGCACAGATCTGCAGAATAAACACTATTTCACTGCACAGATCTGCAGAATATACACTATTTCACTGCACAGATCTGCAGAATAAACACTATTTCACTGCACAGATCTGCAGAATAAACACTATTTCACTGCACAGATCAGCAGAATATACACTATTTCACTGCACAGATCTGCAGAATAAACACTTTCACTGCACAGATCTGCAGAATATACACTATTTCACTGCACAGATATGCAGAATATACACTATTTCACTGCACAGATCTGCAGAATAAACACTTTCACTGCACAGATCTGCAGAATATACACTATTTCACTGCACAGATCTGCAGAATAAACACTTTCACTGCACAGATCTGCAGAATAAACACTTTCACTGCACAGATCTGCAGAATAAACACTTTCACTGCACAGATCTGCAGAATAAACACTATTTCACTGCACAGATCAGCAGAATATACACTATTTCACTGCACAGATCTGCAGAATATACACTATTTCACTGCACAGATCTGCAGAATAAACACTATTTCACTGCACAGATCTGCAGAATAAACACTATTTCACTGCACAGATCTGCAGAATATACACTATTTCACTGCACAGATCTGCAGAATAAACACTTTCACTGCACAGATCTGCAGAATATACACTATTTCACTGCACAGATCTGCAGAATAAACACTATTTCACTGCACAGATCTGCAGAATAAACACTATTTCACTGCACAGATCAGCAGAATAAACACTATTTCACTGCACAGATCTGCAGAATAAACACTTTCTGCCTGTTACAATATTGCGTCACCAAAAAAGTGAGTAATTGTGTTACTTGTTTACTTTTAATGTAATGCATTACGTTACTTTTGCTTGTGTTCTCATCTGAGCTGGACTTGATTGATTGTTTTTAATAACAAAAAAACTGAAGTTCCTTTTTTTTGTCAAATGTAAAGGCTGTAATGTGTTTTAGACGTCTCACAGGGATATCTTGTGTGTGTGTGTGTGTGTGTGTGTGTGTGTGTGTGTGTGTGTGTGTGTGTGTGTGTGTGTGTGTGACAGAGTGTGGGTTAGTGTGTGTGTGAGACCGTGTGTGTAATCAAGATAATCAAAGCCAAAAAGTTGTGTTTTAAATGTTATGTTGATATCTAAAAAGAATAATCCGCCAATGTTTTATATGTTTATTTTATAATGCATGTTAAAGCCGTTGTGCGCTCCAGCTGTTGGTGGCAGTAATGCGCCAAACATGGTTTGTTGAAAGCCAGCAAACAAGAAGAAGCGTGACTGCGCATGCGCGGAGGTCAGACAGCCAAAATGGCGGCGAGTAACGGCGGCGGGATGGAGGTGGACGCGACAGGTGAGAAATTCACTCGCGAGCATCACTCAACGCGCTTCATTAATGACAGACTCACTTCACGAACATTAACCAACACATACGATAGCTTTACTGAAATCTCAGATCTCCAAGAACGGCCTGTGAGGCTCGCGCTGTTACTGACTGATGACACAGGCTCGGGCTTGTTTCTGATTGGACAGGGACCGTCATAACTCCCGCCTCCTGGGCGGATTCTCTCCTGTGATTGGCCACGTCTGTTGCTCAGATCTGATGTTTTGGTTTTGACGCTGTCATTTAAACTTCATAACAAACGTCTGAACACTCGTTCTCAGGAGTATTTATTGACCAAAATGATCTGAAGATATAAATGAAATTCTTCAGTATTAGAGTCATTAAAACGTGTCAAATGAAAGATCTGAATGACTTAATTTCAGTCAGTATAAATTAATCTGTCATACTTAAATATAATGAATGAAATGGACACAAAGAGAAAGTTGTAGATATTTCAGAATGTTTATGTGGCGTTTTGGCCACACTTTATTATGTACATACATCAAAAATGATTTAATTGTTAGTACAATGTACTTGTTGTGTTGATGTTGTATTTGCAAAACTCTTGGTTTAGGGGTCAAGAGTGTAATTATAGATGTATGAACTATAGCTGCAGGTATTTTTCAAAAATATAATCACAATATAAAAACATTCATGTACACCGTAAGTGCATTGTATCAAAGCATTGTTCTCAGAACCATCATATAGTAATAGACAAAAATTATTGATTGATTTTAAATTATTGTCGTGTGTGTGTGTGTGTGTGTGTGTGTGTGTGTGTGTGTGTGTGTGCAGCGAGCCCCAGTGTGATGGCGTCTGGTGTAACAGGCAGTGTGTCTGTGGCGTTGCATCCGCTCGTCATCCTGAACATCTCCGATCACTGGATCCGGATCCGCTCGCAGGAGGGACGAGCCATTCAGGGTAAGTGTGTGTGTGTTTGCTGAGCTTCATAGTCTAATCCTCGTCCTCAAAGGTAAAAACTGTTCACAGATGTAAAACAACGATGAGACCTGAGTCTGATTTGTTGTCATTATGTAACGTTGAGTTGTCGTTCATGTGTGTTTGTAGTTGTCGGCGCTCTGATCGGAAAGCAGGAGGGAAGAAACATTGAGGTGATGAATTCATTCGAGCTTCTGTTTCACACCGCAGAGGATCAGATTCACATCGATAAAGAGTATTACTACACTAAAGAAGAGCAGTGTGAGTATGAGTGAGTGTGCGAGTATGAGTGAGTGTTTGAGTATGAGTGTGTGTGTATTAGTGACGCTGTTTTTCCTCTTTCAGTCAAGCAGGTTTTTAAGGACATGGAGTTTCTGGGCTGGTACACGACTGGTGGCGCTCCTGACCAATCAGATATCCACATTCATAAGCAGGTGGGTGGAGCTGCAGACGAAGCACCTCCCATCAGTGTGTGTTGTGTCATAATGAAAATGTGTGTGTGTTTTTGTAGGTTTGTGAGATCATCGAGAGTCCGCTGTTTCTGAAGCTTAACCCCATGACCAAACACACTGACGTGAGTCACACACACACACACACACACACACACACACACACACACACACACACACACACTCACACACACACACTCACACACACATATACACTTACATTCATACTCTCTCTCACACACACACACACACACACACACACACACACACACTCATAGTTTGTCACAAACTCAGTCTCACACTCACACACTCATACTCACACACTCATACTCATACACTCATACTCATACTCACACACTCATACTCTCTCACACACACACACACACACACACACACACACACACACACACACTCACAAACACTCATACTCACACACTCATACTTGTACTCATACACACACTCATACTCACACTCACGCATACTCATACTCACACACTCATACACTAATACTCACACTCACTCACTCATACTCTTACTCAAACTCATACTCATACACACTCATACTCACACACACTCACACTCATACTCACTCACACTCATACTCACACAAACACACACAGACACACACACACTCACATACTCGCACACATACACACTCACTCACTCTCTCTCTCTCTCACACACACACACTCATATTCACACCCATACTCATACTCTCACATTCATACTCATATTCTCACATTCATACTCACTCACTCACACACATACTCATACTCACACACATACTCATACTCACACACATACTCATACTCACACACATACTCATACTCACTCACAAACTCATACTCACACTCATGCATACTCGTACTCATACACTAATACTCACACTCACTCATACTCTTACTCATACTCTTACTCAAACACACACACACTCACTCATACTCACTCACTCACTCACTCACACTCATACTCACACACTCGTACTCAGACACTCATACTCAAACACAATCATACTCCTACTCGTACACACTCTCACACTATACTCACACCATACTCACACTCACGCATACTCGTACTCACACACTCACACTCCTACTCACTCTTACTCATACTCACACACACTCACACATATACACTCACATTCATACTCACACACACACACACACACTCATAGTCAGTCACAAACTCAGTCTCACACTCATACTCACTCATACTCGTACTCATACACACACTCATACTCACACTCACGCATACTTGTACTCACACACTCATTACACTCATACTCGTACTCACACTCAATCTTACTCATACTCGTACTCATACACACTCTCATACACACACTCACTCACACTAACATACTCATACTCATACTCACACTCATACTCACACTCATACTCACACTCATACTCTCTTATGTACACATACTCAGACTCATACTCACACCATACTCACACTCACACCACACTCACACCATACTCATACTCTCTTATATACACATACTCACACTCACTCAGACTCATAATCACACTCACTCGCACACATACTCACACTCTCACTCATACTCACACACAATCACACTCACACATACATACATACAAACACACACACACACACACAGAATGTGTTTCTGAATCCTGACCTTTGACCCATTCTGTGCAGTTGCCAGTCAGCGTGTTTGAGTCTGTGATTGACATCATCAGTGGAGAGGTGAGTGTGTCTGTGTGCAGTTGTGTTTGTGGTCTTGATCGCATCATTTTTAACTTAGAACTTAATGAACAAGAAATGTGCAAATGTTTCTATATGTTCATGTACCTTCAATTACGCTCTAGAGATCAATGTTTGTGTTAAACTTGTCATGAAAGGAAAGTTGCGCTGGTCTTCTCTCCTCTATTGTGTCGTATATCGAGTGAAACGCTTCTGGAACAAGAACAAATGTGGG
>JAJAVR010000052.1:92500-150000 GCA_021554675.1 Leuciscus idus
TTACTCACTCATACTCGCACACTCATAATCATACTCATACTCACATACTCATACTCACACACATACTCATACTAACACTCATTAGGGGTGTCCCCGACTATGGATTTTCATAGTCGAATCAGAATCGTCAAGTCTTGCCTATAGTCGACTAATAGTCGAATCATGTGTATGGAGGCGGGGCTTTAACATTTCAAAGCCGCAATGTACAGAAAATCACACAAAGATATAGAAGAAAATGTATAAAAACATTTTGTATCAATAAAACTAAGAAATAACATTAATAACTCCAGAAAGTCCACACTGCAGTGCAGACAGGATTTGCATTTCACATGCAAAAAAAATAAAAATAAATCAGCTAAATTACCTGTGCGAGCAGGCTCTATAGTACAGCACAACATCGATGCACCAAAAAAATAAACAATTAATTAAATATGAACAGAATATACCTTTCTAATAAATACAAATACAAAATGAAATAAATCAGAATCAAGTCACAAAATGAGCAAATGTGTGCAAAATGCCTAAAGTGCAGGGGAACATATATTCAAAACACAAGCCACAAATAGTTAGATTAGATAACCCTGACAGATCAATAAATAAAATTAAAATAAAGAAATTATTAAAATAACGATAGTAGCCAGAATTTTCAACTTTGTCTTTTTAACTGCAGAAACAACATAATAAATGCTAAACTGGAGTGGCAGTTTTAGCTAAAAATGTTCACAGCATCCAAAAATCAAATTAGAACCGGCTGAAAAGTTTTGAAATCACTTGTACCCTATACCTGATCGAGAGAACAAATCCAGTCTTTCACTCTGTCTGTGTCCGTTGGAGTCTTTTGTGCGCGCGGATAAAATACATTCTAAAACACTTAACGTGAAAAACGTTTAACGACTCAATCTCCTAAAATAGTTAAATTAAGGAAAACCATGATCGCACTTCTGCCGGCCAACGTTAACAAGTTGGTTTTCCGCAAGCTTTTAAAACGCTTAAAAGGCACTTTAACGTGGCTTAATGCATGTACACAGTACACACTTTATTAAGAAACCATACTATGTGCAGATAAGCAGATGAACCCAGAATATGAACGCAATGCGTTCCTCCTATATTTTTAATTGAACTATTTTAGGAGATTGAGTCGTTAAACGTTTTTCACGTTAAGTGTTTTAGAATGTATTTTATCCGTGCACACAAAAGACTCCAACGGATACAGACAGAGTGAAAGACTGGTTTTCCTGATGTTAAATCCAGCCTTGAAGAATATCCTTTCTGATGGTGTACATTCACACTTTAGATTTTCTTATCCCAGACATTGTTAAAGATTTAAATCCTTGCCGCCAAGACGCTCCTCTGTCGGTCACGGATTGAAAGTGAAACTTAAATCTGTCACGGGGTGTTTGGATTTATTCACGCACGTTAAAAAATATTTATTAAAAGCTTCTTTCTTTGCACATTTTTATATACAGCATTATCATAATAGGCTGAATATTAATTGAGCGTTTGAGCGTTTCATAACACCTCTGCGAAGATTCGACCGTGAGATCGGTAGTCGAATCAGGCTCCTCCAATCGAAGCATCGAATCTTCGACTATTCGGGGTCACCCCTAACACTCATACTCACTCACTCACTCACTCACTCATACTCGCACACACACACACACACACACACACACACATACTCATACTCACTCACTCATACTCATACTCACACACATACTCATACACACACACACACACACACACACACACACACATACTCACTCACTCACTCTCTCTCACACACACATACTCATACTCACTCACATACTCATACTCACACACTCATATTCACACCCATACTCACACACATACTCATACTCACACACATACTCACTCACTCATACTCATACTCACACACATACTTATACTCACTCACTCACTCATCCTCACACCCATACATACACACACATACACACACACACACACACACTCATACTCACATACGTACTCATACTCACACACATACTCATACTCACTCACATACTCATACTCACACACTCATATTCACACCCATACTCACACACATACTCATACTCACTCACATACTCACACACACACACACACACACACACACACATACTCATACTCACTCACATACTCATACTCACACACTCATATTCACACCCATACTCACTCACATACTCATACTCACTCACATACTGATACTCACACACTCATATTCACACCCATAGTCTCACACTCATATTCACACCCATAGTCACACACGTACTCATACTCACACACGTACTCATACTCACACACGTACTCATACTCACACACATACTCATACTCACACTCTCTCCTTCTCACACACACACACTCATAGTCACACCTGCGCCGGACGGAGGTTCTGAAGAAAGACTTCAGGAATCTGATTGATACGGTACGCAGCACATCGCCTGAAACAACGATCATTGTGTCAGGACCGCTTCCCACGTACCGACTAGGGCACGAAAAGTTCAGCGGATTATTTGCTCTAAATGAATGGTTAATGTCATGGTGCAATGAGCAGAAACTGCTCTTTGTAAATAATTGGAATCTGTTTTGGGAGCGTCCTAGTCTTTTCCGTGCTGATGGCTTACACCCAAGCAAATTCGGAGCAGATCTTCTGTCGGATAACATCTCCAAAATGTTAAATACCGTTTGACTAGTAACCAAAAGTCCAAATCATAGTCTCTGCTGCACCAATTTAACTGATATAAATACTAGTGTAGAACATTGCATAGAAACAGTGTCTATTCCTCGTTTAGTGAGATCAAATAATAAATCTACTGCAGGATCTAGGAAAAATCTAATTGTTATTAAAACAGAAAATGTTGCTATTAGTAAACAAAAACAATTTCTAAAGCTAGGTCTTCTAAACATTAGATCACTCACACCTAAGGCAGTTATTGTAAATGAAATAGTCACAGATAATAGCTTCGATGTACTTTGCCTTACTGAAACCTGGCTTAAACCAAATGATTATTTCGGTCTAAATGAGTCTACTCCATCAGGATACTGTTATAAGCATGAGCCCCATCTGATTGGTCGTGGCGGCGGTGTTGCAACAATCTATAGAGAGATTCTCAATGTTACTCAGAAAACGGGTTATAAGTTTGTTTCGTGTGAAGTACTTGTACTAAATGTTACGCTCTTAGATGTTAGAAAAACATCCCTATTATCTCTAGCCTTGGCTACCGTATATAGACCGCCTGGGCCTTACGCTGATTTCCTAAAAGAGTTTGCAGATTTTCTCTCAGACCTATTAGTCAATGTCGATAAAGCATTAATTGTTGGAGATTTTAACATACATGTAGATAATCCAAATGATGCGTTAGGGGCTGCATTTACAGATTTATTAAATTCATTTGGGGTCAAGCAAAACGTCACCGGACCAACTCATCGTCTTAATCATACACTCGATTTAATTATATCACATGGAACCGATCCAACCGATATAGATATCATTCCACAAAGTGATGATGTCACTGATCATTACATGGTAACTTGCATATTACGTACTGCTGTAATATGTCATGCGGCGCCGCGTTATCAACCAGGCAGAACAATCCTTCCATCCACCATAGATAATTTCTCAAATTGCTTATCTAATCTGTCTCAGCTGCTGCCTGAACCCAAACAAACAGATGAATTAGAAGAACTAACTAGCACTATGAGCACCATTCTCTCTAGAACATTGGATGTGGTTGCACCTATTAAATTAAAAAAGGTCAGAGAGAAAATTAAAGCACCATGGTACAACAATACTACGCATGTTCTAAAGAGAGAAACCCGTATTTTAGAGCGTAAATGGAAACAAACTAATTTAGAGGTCTTTAGAATCGCGTGGAAAGACAGTATGTCACGTTATAAAAAGGCCCTAAAAGCGGCCAGGGCTGAGCACCTCCGCAAACTAATAGAAAACAACCAAAACAATCCAAGGTTTTTATTTAACACCGTGGCTAGACTAACAAATAAACAGACGTCACCCGAACAAAATATCCCGTTACAGTTCAGTAGTAATGATTTCATGAACTTCTTCACTGAGAAAATAGAAAGCATCAGAACCACAATTGTAAACGTTCAATCTCCAATTGCGCCTTATAATTCAGCCTCAATTATCACCCCGCAAGAACAATTACAGTGCTTTACAACTATAGAACAAAAAGAGTTAAATAAACTTATCACTTCATCTAAAACAACAACATGTTTATTAGATCCTATACCAACTAAACTATTGAAAGAAGTGTTACCTGTAGTGGAAGAGCCTCTCCTCAATATTATTAACTCGTCTTTATCTTTAGGTCATGTTCCAAGAACATTTAAACTGGCAGTTATAAAACCTCTCATTAAGAAACCACAATTAGATCATAATAACCTAGCAAATTATAGACCCATTTCAAATCTTCCATTTATGTCTAAAATATTAGAAAAAGTGGTGTCCGCTCAACTGGGCTCTTTCTTGCAACAAAATGATATCTATGAAAAGTTTCAGTCTGGATTCAGACCGCACCATAGCACTGAAACTGCGCTCGTTAAAATCACAAATGATTTACTTTTAGCTTCTGACCAAGGCTGTATCTCAATACTAGTTTTACTTGATCTTAGTGCTGCGTTCGATACTATAGATCACACAATACTCTTAGATCGACTACAAAATTATACTGGTGTTCAAGGACAAGCATTAAGCTGGTTCAAATCATACCTATCTGACCGCTACCATTTTGTCTATTTAAATGGAGAAAAATCGATCATAACTTATTGGATGACGTGTAATTTTCTTTTATTAAATTCAGACAAGACAGAGGTAATACTTATCGGTTCAAAAAAACGCCCATAAAACCTCGCACAATACAACTTTAACATCGTAGGATGTCCTGTTACTTTATCCTCTACAGTAAAAGACCTGGGTGTTATACTCGATTGCAACCTGTCTTTTGAAAATCATATTTCATATGTTACAAAAACAGCCTTTTTCCACCTTAGAAACATTGCTAAGCTACGTAATATGCTATCAGTTTCTGATGCAGAAAAGTTAGTTCATGCATTCATGACCTCGAGACTGGATTACTGTAATGCTTTATTAGCTGGTTGTCCTGCATCCTCAATAAACAAGCTACAGTTAGTCCAAAATGCAGCTGCTAGAGTTCTTACTAGATCAAGAAAATATGATCATATAACACCGATTTTATCATCACTGCATTGGTTACCTATAAAGTTCCGTATTAATTACAAGGTATTGCTACTGACTTATAAAGCCCTAAACGGCTTAGCTCCAGTCTATTTAACGGATCTTCTATCGCCCTATAATCCATCGCGCTCTTTAAGATCACTAAATTCAAGGCTTTTGGTCATACCGAGGATATCCAGAACCACCAAAGGAGGGAGAGCATTTTCACATTTGGCTCCAAAACTCTGGAATAGTTGCTCAGACTCACTCTCCCAGTTTAAAACTAGATTAAAGTCGCATCCCTTCAGCCAGGCATTCATATAATAATTTTTATCTTACAGTTCAAACTACAATCCGGCCTCTAGCTCATAAATGCCAGAGGAGAACTGGCCCCCGACTGAGCCTGGGTTCTCCCAAGGTTTTTTTTCTCCATTTGGTCACCTGATGGAGTTTTTCGGTTCCTTGCCACTGTTGCCTTTGGCTTGCTCAGTTGGGGATATTTAATTTAATTTTATCAATCAATAAATTCCACTAGAAACAAACCTTGTTGTATTATTTTAATTGAATACTGTGAAGCTGCTTTGATACAATCTGTATTGTGAAAAGCGCTATACAAATATACTTGACTTGACTTGACACCCATACTCACACTCAGTCACACGCTCAGTCACACACATAATCACACAAACACACACAAACTCTTCAGACGCTTGATCAGATGAATTACATTCACACACTGTGACATACTCGCACACTCTCTCTTTCATACACTCATGCTTACACTCACACACTGATACTCAGACTCATACTCGCACACTCTCTCTCACACACACACACACACACAGACTCACACAAACACACACACACTCATACTCACACTCATATTGACACATACTTGCACACACTCACACTCACTCATTCACTCTCACACTCATACTCGCACTCATACTCCACACTCTCACACTCATACTCCACACTCTCTCACAGACACACACACAGACTCACACAAACACACACACACACAGACTCACACAAACACACACACACACAGACTCACACAAACACACACACACTCACACAAACACACACGCACATACTCACACACATACTCATACTCACTCACATACACACACACACTCACTTACACACACACACACACACACACACACACATACTCACTCACATACTCATACTCACTCACATACTCATACTCACACACATACTCATACTCACTCACTCACTCACTCATACTCACACTCATAATCACACCCATACTCACACACATACTCACTCTCTCGCTCTCTCACACACACACACACACACACACACGTGTACTCATACTCACACACGTACTCATACTCATACTCACACACATACTCACACTCTCTCTCTCTCTCTCTCACACACACACACACACACACACACACAGTCACACCCATACTCACTCACACTCAGTCACACACATACTCATACTCACACACATAATCACACAAACACACACAAACTCTTCAGACGCTTGATCAGATGAATTACATTCACACAATGTGACTGAAGTACTGTTGTCTGATCTGCGTGTGTGTGTGTGTGTGTGTGTGTGTGTGTGTGTGTGTGTGTGTGTGTGTGTGTGTGTGTGTGTGTGTGTGTGTGTGTGTGTGTGTGTGTGTGTGTGTGTGTGTGTCCTCAGCAATGTAATGACGTGGGTCTGATGGCATATCTGGGATCCATCACCAAAACCTGCAACAGCATGAATCAGTTCATCAACAAGTTCAACGTCCTGTACGACCGTCAGGGTATCGGTCGGCGCATGAGAGGCCTGTTCTTCTGAAACACTCCGTCGCCTGCTCTCTCTCCCATCATAACCTGTGCTCTCTCTCCCATCATATCCTCTGCTCTCTCTCCCATCATACCTGTGCTCTCTCTCCCATCATATCCTCTGCTCTCTCTCCCATCATACCCTCTACTCTCTCTCCCATCATAACCTGTGCTCTCTTTCCCATCATAACCTCTGCTCTCTCTCCCATCATATCCTCTGCTCTCTCTCCCCCATCATAACCTGTGCTCTCTCTCCCATCATAACCTGTGCTCTCTCTCCCATCATATCCTCTGCTCTCTCTCCCATCATAACCTGTGCGCTCTCTCCCATCATACCCTCTGCTCTCTCTGACTGTTCCTGCTGTTTGACAAATAAACATGATGTTTTTGTGCGAGACTGTGTGTTTATTATTACCTGTGCATGTCCAGATATGAGACGCAACCCTTGAGTCTGTTTTTTTCTGATACAGATTCTTTCAGAGCAGTTTACCTAACATGTGTATCGTTCATGCTCCATTAGAGGAGCGTCTGTAGATCACTGCTCGTGTCCAACACACACTTTAACCCACCAGATCAACAGCCGTTACACGTCTCCAGAAGTTAAATCAGAGTTAAAAAAAATTTAATAAAATGTATACACTTTATTTGGCATTTTTCTTATTTACAACACAACATACAGAAACAAAGAACAAGGGGCACTATAAATTGTATAATAACAAAATAAAGTATTAAAATTGTTCCGCTTCCTTATATGCAAACCATTTTGTCCAGCACTTATTATAAATGTGTCCTTTGATACGTAGAAAGTATGTCATCTTCTCCATTGAGTGTATGTCCTCTACTATTTCTTTCCATTGTTCAGTCCGAGGTGGGTCAATCTTTAACCAAGACCGAGTGATAGCCTTTTTACATGCAATCATTAGAATTTTTAAAACATAAATGTCGTCTTTTTGGACCACCTCATCAGGTAGTAGACCTAACAAGAAAATCTTAGGATCTTTAGGGATGACATAACCCATTATCCTCCCAGTAATTAAAAAGATACTGTCCCAGAATTGTTCTAACTTTGGGCACGTCCAAAATATATGAGAGTGATTGGCGTTCCAATGCCCACACTGTCGCCAGCATTGCTGTTGTTCACCCCTTTGGTTATTAATAATATGAGGTGTAATGAAAAATCTGACCAGACTCTTCCACCCAAATTCCCTCCACCTTTTAGAACTAGTAGACGTCTGTTGTGTCACGCACATCGAAAGCCAATCACCCTCTGACACTTCCACACGCAGCTCTTTTTCCCATTTTGACTTAATATACAAGGTATTATTTCCATTTTGTTTCTGCAGTGCTTTATACAATTTAAGAGACAGTTTTACTTGGCAGGAACTTATAAGCATTAACAAAAACTTTAACAATGTCACTGCCTTCAGGAGAAATACCTTTTCTTATTTCACTGTTATAGAAATGTCTCACTTGAAAATATTTGAATAGATCTCTGTTCTCTAGTTTGTATTGTCTCTTGAGTTGTTCGAATGTCTTAAAGGTGTTGCCGTCTACAAACTGACACAGGGCCATAAGGCCATGATCTTTCCAACTCAAGAATGAAGAGTCTATTTCACCTAGTCGAAAAGTCGGGTTGCAGGAGGGCCAAATCAAAAGTTTAATATCATTAGCCAATTTGTACTTATTTACAACCTCTTTCCAAATTAATAGCGTATCTTCAACTATACGATTCCCATCTTTGTTTGTGATAACTTTACCTCCTAAACGGGTTTGAGGTTGGCTCTGTCCCTGGGTTAGTTCAATCAGTCTCCATCGAGCCTCGATTTCTGGGGAACACCAGTAAACCATATATCTCATTTGAGATGCGTAATAATATTCCTTCAGATTTGGAAGGGCTAAACCACCATGATCTTTATCAATCTGAAGTGTCCTAAATTTTATTCTTGGTCTAGCCCCTGACCAAATAAATCGTGATATTAGCCGGTCCCAAGCGTTAAAATGTGAGTCAGCAATCCTGATAGGCAATGACATGAAAAGATACAAAAATCTGGGAAGCAGATTCATTTTCACTATTTCCAATCTAGCATTGAAGTTCAGTATCAGCATTGCCAAGCGCTTCATGTCTTTTTGTATTGAGTCAATAACTTTCTCGAAATTCAAACTGAATAAATCATCTAGATCTTGGGAGATAAACACACCTAGATACTTTAACTTTTTAGCTTCCCATTTGAGTTTATAATTATGTCGTATGGATTTACTGGGGGGAGATCAGAGTTTTAAAGCAAACTACCTAGATATTCATTTAAACAATGTAGTGTTTGATAAATATTTAAAAATATTTCCCAGATGAAAGTGTTATTTTATGAGCTCAGTTACCAGGTCAGGGGGACAAATCATCAAGTTCCAAACAGAAGTCTTCATTTTTAATAAGATAAAATGATTTACGCATTAGATTTATAAAGAAATGTTAATAAGCTGCACCAAAACCGATCGTACAAACACCACAAGAGTTAACAGACAGACTGTGTGAATGTGTGTGTGTGTTTATTGTGTCTCTTATGCTCACTCAGCATCTGTAAAAGCTCTTTAAACACTAACATCTGTGAAGGTAAAGCTAATGATCTGAAATCTGCTGCTGTTAGCAGAGCCTCTCAGTGTGAAGCTTCACGAGCGTCTGCTTCCTGAAACACAACTGATCCAGGACAAAACCATTCAGACCACTTCAAACTGTTTTATTGATGTTTCTGAACATGAATTATGAAGCATGAAACACACAATGAAATGAAACACAGTGTCGGCTCTATGCGCTGTCGGCTGAAGGATAGGCGTGTCGGAGCGGGTCGTAGAGCTCGGACCGGTAGTTGTAGGGATGAGGGTTGGAGTAATAATATGGATGCGGGTGTTTCTTGCTGGCGGGAACCGGATCCGCATCGTCGTCCTCCAGAACCGGAGCCGGAACCGGAACCTTCCCCTTCACGGGCCGCGGCGGGTGGTCGATCAGGCAGTCGGGGTCCCAGTACGGGTCGCAATCGAACTCCATGGCCTTGTAGAGCATGGGGGCGGGAGGAGGGGGCGGGGCCAGCTCAGGTGTTCTGGAGGGGGGTGGGGCCGGGGGCGGGGCCTCCAGCCGGCAGGTGGAGTGGTAGCGCGGGTCGCACAGCACCGGCACGGCTCCGGTGGGCATGTAGACGATGTGTGGTTTACACAGCGGGTCTTTACTGTTGCACAGATACACCACATCAGCCTGAGCGAGGGGCGGAGCCACGGCCTTAACTGGGGCTGGGGGCGGAGCTACACCCTTAACTGGGGCCGGGGGCGGAGCTACGCCCTTAACTGGGGCCGGGGGCTGCTTACACCCCTTGTCTTTGGCAGGGTCGCACCTGGGAAGCGGTGGGAGAACCGGAAGGCCCAGTTTGCTCTGGTACTGGGAGGCGTTGGGGCCGTAGACGTGCTCCAGGTGCCTCATCTGCTGGTACAGCATCCGGATCCGGTCGATCTCGTACAGCTGCGGGAACACACGGGATAGAGGGGATGTTATCTTGAGGGATAGCTTTATATCATCATATATAAAGATAAAATATATACTGAGTGTGAAAATTATACAAACGCATGAAAATACAGTTGTCAACATTTGAAGTGGATCAAGTGTGTGTGTGAAGTGTATGTCTGTGTGTGTGTGTGTGTGTGTGTGTATGTGTGAAGTGTATGTCTGTGTGTGTGTGTGTGTGTGTGTGAGGCGTGTGTGTGTGTGTGTGTGTGTGTGTGTGTGTGTGTGTGAGGCGTGTGTGTGTGTGTGTGTGTGTGTGTGTGTGTGAGGCGTGTGTGTGTGTGTGTGTGTGTGTGTGTGTGAAGTGTATGTCTGTGTGTGTGTGTGTGTGTGTGTGTGTGTGTGTGTGTGTGTGTGTGTGTGTGTGTGTGTGAAGAGTGTGTGTGTGTGTGTGTGTGTGTGTGTGTGTGTGTGTGTGTGTGTGTGTGTGTGTGTGTGTGAAGAGTGTGTGTGTGTGTGAAGCGTCTTACGCCCTCGGTGTGTCCGATGCTGCTGTAATATCGGTAATACGCCTGGAAGTCTGGAGTCTGCCGGTGCCAGCGGGGATCAGCGCTGCGTCTGGGTCGAGAACCGGACAGGAACTCATTTGCCTTGTCGGAGTCGATACTGACTGAAGCAACATCTAGAACACACACACACACACACACACACACAAACACACACACACACACTAAGATGAATCATAAAAATCGTTTTTCTGTATCTTCCTATGAAATAAAACAGTTGGCAACAAGTAGAAGATCATTCATAATTTTTATCTGTACAAAATAATTTCTACTGTACTTTTCAGTAAAATTGCATGTATTTTCCTTTTAAATTTAATACATTATTTTCCACTGTATCGGCTTATTGTACATCTACACCAAAAGGAAAAGTATATGGTATTTTCTTTTGTCTAAAATTACTTTTTTTCATTAAGCAATCCACTGCATGTGCCCTTCTGTGTGTGTGTGTGTGTGTGTGTGTGTGTGTGTGTGTGTGTGTGTGTGTGTGTGTGTGTGTGTGTGTGTGTGTGTGTGTGAACTTCCATCATTCCAGACACCTAACCCATGTGTAGATGCGAGTGTAAAGCTCTTCACCTTCCGGTCTGAGGACGTTCATCAGGGATTTTGCCTCAAGCTGACCTGGAAACATTTGAACAATTCACCTTCACGAGATATTAAAATATGTACACAAATTGTTTTGCTTTTATTGATGAATAATACACGACACATGATTAAAGCATGAGAGTGAATAGAATAGAATAGAAACTCACATGGCAGGAGGCAGAAGAGCACAGACAGCAGCTTCACCACAGACATCATGACCTGTGTTTAACAGAGGGATAAACTCATCCACTGTAGCTACTCAAATATCTTAAAATATTATATATTAGGCTACTGGAAATCAGAGTTAGTCTTCACTCACCTCTCCTGTGATGCCGCTTTCCCATCACTGAGCAGACAGGTGGTTTTATACTTTCTGCTCTGCCCGTCATCTGTCAATCATTCGAGCTCGCCCGACTATTGGTCAGATCCGTGCTGAAGCCCCGCCCACGGCCCCGGGCTCAGGTTTAACGCGCGCGCAGCAGCAACGCACACACACACACACACACACACACACATCAACAATAAAACATTAAACACACAGCGAGTGCGCTTTTCAAATAAGACTGAACTTGTCGACAGTTTTATATTTAAAAGACTCAGACTGACAGCATTCATTATTATGAGCGGCTGTCGCCGGATTATTATCTGCTATAGTTAAAAACAGATGTTTTCTCCCAAGCTGAAACTTTAAAAGCTGCTAATAAAACCAGTTTTGCAGACGTGACACATTCCAGAAACTTCCATCCCCTTTTATCGCTTTTATTTTCATCCTGAGGAAAAGATCTCAAACACGTCTTAAACATTTAACACAGCCCTTCACTCGCAGACCAACACTGAGGCTGAAACTTCACATTGATCTTTCATCAAGTTTGCACCCTGAAATAATGTAATTTTATAATGATGAAAAATAGATCAAGAAGGATATAATAACAATATTTGGTCAACTCAATCACTTATTTTACATCAAATCAACATTGAAACAATATCAAATCAATCTTCCTTTTTTGTACAGCAGGATCTCAAATAAATAAATCTTGCTTTATTTCAATGCCAGTGAATCGTGTCCGTTTTGACTTCTTTCAAGCAGGGATAAAATTAACATGATTTTGAACCAAAAATACACTAACTCAAAATCATTGATTAAGCAACTCCAAAACAAACAGCATAACCAGCTTCACTTATTACTAACACTTTTTTTTTTTTTTATAAATATATTGTATATGTACAATAACACAACAGTGGTAGGCCTACTGGTATCTCATAACAGCACGTACAGCCAAATATTACAATTATCTTACAAACTTTGGATATACATGTTCATATATATAAAATGATAACAAAAATAGAAATAATAGTTATAATACAACATTTTATTGACCAAATTTTTTTTTTTTTTTTTATTAAAAGGATATATCAGTCACTGAGAATCTTCAAGAAAGTTCCACAGAGAAGACCAAGTGCGCCAGAAAACATCAGATCTTTGATGCAGATCATATGTTAGTTTCTCTAGAGGTAGAAGAGTAGCGGCTTGACTCATCCACATATTGACTGAGGGTATCTGAGTAGTTCTAACACTTTTTAAACACATTGTGCACATAAAAGATTTACATTACAGCATAACTTAGACATCAACAATCAGAATATGAATCTCAACAATGGTGACGGTAAATATTAAGAAAAACAGATCTGAACATCCCAAATCAGCAAAATAAAAGCAAATAAAGAAAATAGACCATTTAGCTGCATAATTTAGAGATGCTGCAATGCATGCTGGGAGTCATCAATGTGTTGTGTTCTCTGCTGGCACCCAGCATGCATCACGGCATGAAGATTTTTGTTGTCACCATTGTTGAGATTCATATGCTGATTCTAGATGTCTGTGTGTCTGAATATTGCACCTATTCAAAATTAAAATCTGACAGAAGGGCTTCATACTAGGGCTACTGCTCTAGAGAAATAAAAAATCTGGGCAGTTTTTACTTTAGCAATCTTTTTTTTATGGACCCTTGAACTTGGCATATTAGACAATACACTGAAGCGCTTATTGCACCATCAGCCCAATTAGCACCTGTTATTCTCCATAGTCTTTGAGGGTGTGTTAAATCTGACAGAAGGGCTTAATACTAGAGCTACTGCTCTAGAGAAATAAAAAATCTGGGCAGTTTTTACATTTCCAATCTTTTTTTATGGACCCTTGAACTTGGCATATTAGACAGTACACAGAGCGCTTATTGCACCATCAGCCCAATTAGCACCTGTTATTCTCCATAGTCTTTGAGGGTGTGTTAAATCGGACAGAAGGGCTTAATACTAGAGCTAGGGCTCTAAAGAAGTCCAAAATCTGGGCAGTTTTTACTTAAGCAATCTTTTTTTATGGACCCTTGAACTTGGCATATTAGACAATACACAGAAGCGCTTATTGCACCATCAGCCCAATTAGCACCTGTTATTCTCCATAGTCTTTGAGGGTGTGTTAAATCTGACAGAAGGGCTTAATACTAGAGCTACTGCTCTAGAGAAATAAAAAATCTGGGCAGTTTTTACATTTCCAATCTTTTTTTATGGACCCTTGAACTTGGCATATTAGACAGTACACAGAGCGCTTATTGCACCATCAGCCCAATTAGCACCTGTTATTCTCCATAGTTTTTGAGGGTGTGTTAAATCTGACAGAAGGGCTTAATACTAGAGCTAGGGCTCTAAAGAAGTCCAAAATCTGGGCAGTTTTTACTTAAGCAATCTTTTTTTATGGACCCTTGAACTTGGCATATTAGACAATACACAGAAGCGCTTATTGCACCATCAGCCCAATTAGCACCTGTTATTCTCCATAGTCTTTGAGGGTGTGTTAAATCTGACAGAAGGGCTTAATACTAGAGCTACTGCTCTAGAGAAATAAAAAATCTGGGCAGTTTTTACATTTCCAATCTTTTTTTATGGACCCTTGAACTTGGCATATTAGACAGTACACAGAGCGCTTATTGCACCATCAGCCCAATTAGCACCTGTTATTCTCCATAGTTTTTGAGGATGTGTTAAATCTGACAGAAGGGCTTAATACTAGAGCTAGGGCTCTAAAGAACTCCAAAATCTGGGCAGTTTTTACTTAAGCAATCTTTTTTTATGGACCCTTGAACTTGGCATATTAGACAGTACACAGAAGCGCTTATTTCACCATCAGCCCAATTAGCACCTTTTTTTTTTATTAATCTTTTTACGAGTTTGCAAACTCTTGAATTTTTATCTTACCAATCTTTTTCCTGGGATTCGATAATATTTCAGTCCCCCAGATTTTTTTAAAGTGGCGATTCCCCAAAATTAAATGTTTAAAGATTTTCACAATGCTTTGGTATGTCCATTATAATGAATAAAACAATTATTTCATTTGAATAATTTTTATCATAAAATAATGTCTTAATTCTATCGTACACTAAGCATTTTGTCATGTCCATGAAATATTTAACAAAATGTGCAGTGTCTGTAATTTCTGGCAATATTGTGTTTCTGTTTTACTTTCTTGTAAAAAGAAAAAAAGAAAAAATATATTTCATAAAAAAAGACAGTTATGTCCCAGTCTGAACTCAACCCCATCACATACAGTATCTGTATATTTAATTGTTTTGGGGTTGAAAACCTGTGACTGGTTTTCACTTTGTTTATATGAATGATTTAAAATAAAATAATTGTTTCAGAAAATATGTACTTAAAATGGACAACTCATAACTTTGTTATAAATTGACTATTTTATGCAATGTGAGCACTTACGTCAGGAATGTCAGCCACATCAGCAACAGAGATGTTGTTCATACAGATATTCTGACCCAGAAAGGGCACAAAATGAGACTAAATTAAAAATATAAGATGGAACGCATTGTCTCCCTTCAAACTGGTTAGTCTTCAACCCCTAACACTATTACCACCTGACATGTTCAGGACGAACACAAAATTGTGGTTTTAGTTAAATATCTAAATTGAAAACATTTCTACAATAAAGAGGCCACAGAAACACAATGCATTTAGAAAATGAATCATGTAGTTCAAAATAGTTTAAATATTACCATTTAGTTTAATAGTTTACTCAATCCCAGCAGAAAGGGCACTTACAAACCAGGGGAAATGAACTGCAGTGAAACAGCTGCACAACATTTTGTTGAACGATCTTCCAATATTTGGCTGATTCAGGGAAGAAAACACAGAAAGTGATTGCTTTACTCTCGCTTTACAAAAAATTTAAAATAAGTTTCTTGACAAACCACACTGAAATCTCATGTTCTACTCGTGTCAGTATTGCATCCTGCAGGGATGACCGTAAATCATCTTTACAAACAGACTCGAAACAAAGATCATCTATTTACAGCATTTATTTCAGAAATAACAGATTAAAAAGCAAAACAAACTAAACTTGCTCCTTCCACATTAGTGGGAGAAGCTGAAACGGGTGAATCAGAGTCACGAGTCAGCGGAGGGTTAGCGGTTAGCTGAGGTTAGCGGGTCACACGAAGGTGATGCGCGAGCGGGCCTGGTTGATCTGCCACACGTTCAGCTCCTCGTACTCGTCGAGCGCGGCCTGGAACTGGGCCGGAGTGAAGCCGCGGGACACACAGCGCTGCTCTGCCTCGTTCATCCGCACGGATCGGGCCGAACCCTCGCCGGAGAGCTCCCGCAGGAGAGAGAATATCACATCAGCAGGACGCTGAGCCCTGAGGACGACAGAGAGCATTCTGGGAGCCGCTTCACTGATCATGGGTTTAACTGTTTCTGAGCTGCGTGAAGCACTGTAGAGGTGAAGTAGAGATGGAGTAGAGGTGGAAAGTAGACAAGTAGAGGTGGAGAGTAGAGGTGAAGTAGAGGTGGAGAGTAGACAGGAAGTAGAGGTGAAGTAGAGGTGGAGAGTAGACAGGAAGTAGAGGTGGAGTAGAGGTGGAAAGTAGACAAGAAGTAGAGGTGGAGAGTAGAGGTGAAGTAGAGATGGAGAGTAGACAAGAAGTAGAGGTGGAGAGTAATGATGGAGTAGAGGTGAAGTAGAGGTGGAGAGTAGACAAGAAGTAGAGGTGGAGAGTAATGATGGAGTAGAGGTGAAGTAGAGGTGGAGAGTAGACAAGAAGTAGAGGTGGAGAGTAGAGATGGAGTATAGGTGAAGTAGAGGTGGAGAGTAGAAGTGAAGTAGAGATGGAGAGTAGACAAGAAGTAGAGGTGGAGAGTAGAGATAGAGTAGAGGTGGAGAGTAGACAGGAAGTAGAGGTGGAGTAGAGATGGAGTAGAGGTGAAGTAGAGGTGGAGAGTAGACGGAAGTAGAGGTGGAGAGTAGAGGTGAAGTAGAGAAGTAGAGGTGGAGAGTAATGATGGAGTAGAGGTGAAGTAGAGGTGGAGAGTAGACAAGAAGTAGAGGTGGAGAGTAGAGATGGAGTATAGGTGAAGTAGAGGTGGAGAGTAGAAGTGAAGTAGAGATGGAGAGTAGACAAGAAGTAGAGGTGGAGTAGAGATGGAGTAGAGGTGAAGTAGAGGTGGAGAGTAGACAGGAAGTAGAGGTGGAGTAGAGATGGAGTAGAGGTGAAGTAGAGGTGGAGAGTAGACAGGAAGTAGAGGTGGAGTAGAGGTGAAGAGTAGACGGAAGTAGAGGTGGAGAGTAGAGGTGGAGTAGAGGTGAAGTTGAGATGGAGAGTAGACAAGAAGTAGAGGTGGAGAGTAGAGATGGAGTATAGGTGAAGTAGAGGTGGAGAGTAGAAGTGAAGTAGAGATGGAGAGTAGACAAGAAGTAGAGGTGGAGTAGAGGTGAAGTAGAGGTGGAGAGTAGACAGGAAGTAGAGGTGGAGAGTAGAGATGGAGTATAGGTGAAGTAGAGGTGGAGAGTAGAAGTGAAGTAGAGATGGAGAGTAGACAAGAAGTAGAGGTGGAGTAGAGATGGAGTAGAGGTGAAGTAGAGGTGGAGAGTAGACAGGAAGTAGAGGTGGAGAGTAGACGTGGAGTAGAGGTGGAGTAGAGAAGATGTAGAGGTGAAGAGTAGACAAGATGTAGAGGTGAAGAGTAGAGGTGGAGAGAAGAGATGGAGTAGAGGTGAAAGGTCAGGGTACCTGGTGTTGCTGGTCTTGTCGGCCTGCAGCGAGTCTTTGCTCATCTCCATCAGTCGCATCGCCTCGTTAACATCCTCCTTCTCTACAACATCAACCATCCGCAGACGAGCCTGAACACACACACACACACACACACACACACACACACACACGTGAATAAAAGAACCACATGTTCCTTAAAAAACATGATTTCCAACCTCAGGTGTCCTTCAGCAAACGGACGAGCTGTGCCGGCACTGTCAGACCGAGACAAGTGCAATGCCTTCTGGGAAATCCAGCAACTGCCCAAGTCTCGGCCTCTCAACACCAGCTAGTCTCTGGTTCACGCGTGTGAGTCGGCGTGTCGTGTGCGGTCAGTTTTGCATGGGTTTGCACAGCGGCGTGACCGAGGCTGACTGCCGACCCCGCAAAGCTGACCGTCGCCACGACAACAGGCGTGTTGAACAGCAGCGCGTGACCTGGAAGAGGAAGCGTGTGAATGGCGGAGTGTGTCGTGAAGTGCCGTTTCTACAGTAGAGATGATCACAGCTACCTGCACAAACAGCACTTTTAACACACAACACCCTCATCAGAACCACAGACAGGTGCCAGAGATCACTGTGTCTCTCACACCAGGGCAGAGTGTGTGAGTGTGAGAGAGAGAGAGAGAGAGAGAGAGAGAGAGAGAGAGAGAGAGAGAGAGAGAGAGAGAGAGAGAGAGAGAGAGAGTGTGTGTGTGTGTGTGTGTGTGTCTCTCTCACCAGGGCGGTGGACAGGCGGAGGATGGACAGCAGCGTGCGGGCCGAGGTGAAGGTCGTGTCTTTACTGACCCGAGACTCTTTCCTCATCTCCACATACGCCGCTGTGATGTAATCCGACAGAGACTCGGGAACCACCGGCTGCTTCTGCTTACACTTACTGATGTAGCGCCTGAGAGAGAGAGAGAGAGAGAGAGAGAGAGAGAGAGAGAGAGAGAGAGAGAGAGAGAGAGAGAGAGAGAGAGAGAGAGAGAGAGAGAGAGAGAGAGAGATGCAGTCATGTGTGTGTTCAGCGTGTATGTTCAGCAGTGGACACACTCAATAGGTCAGTCTGAACACCATGCAACCATTTTCTGCTTCACATTGTGGGCAAAAAAGGCCAAACTACAGAAATAAAGAAACTAAACCAAAAATAAAATGTTATCAATCATGTCGATTACTGTTGCAGCCCTATGGTGTGAGTGAGTGAGTGAGTGAGTGAGTGAGTGAGTGAATGAGTGAGTGTGTGAGTGTAAGAGAGAGAGAGAGAGAGAGAGAGAGAGAGAGAGAGAGAGAGAGAATGTGTGAGTGTAACAGAGTGAGTGAGAGAGAGTGTGTGTGAGTGTAAGAGTGAGTGAGAGTGAGTGAGTGTGTGTAAGTGTGAGTGAGTGAGTGAGTGAGTGAGTGTGTGTAAGAGAGTGAGTGAGTGAGTGTGTGTGTGTAAGAGAGTGAGTGAGAGTGAGTGAGTGAGTGTGCGTGTGTAAGAGTGAGTGAGTGAGTGTGTGTAAGAGTGAGCAAGTGAGTGAGTGAGTGTGTGTGTGTAAGAGAGTGAGTGAGAGTGAGTGAGTGTGTGTAAGAGTGAGTAAGAGTGAGTGAGTGAGTGAGTGAGTGTGTGTGTGTAAGAGTGAGTGAGTGAGTGAGTGAGTGAGTGAGTGAGTGAGTGAGTGAGTGAGTGAGTGAGTGAGTGAGTGTGTGTAAAGGTGGCCGCACACCGGACGCGCAGCTCAGCGCCGCGTCTAGGACAACTCTCACCTGAAAATCCGATAACATCAGCAATTTTCTGATTTCTGTAAATAAATATAAAACTAAATGTATATTGCAGCACAGGGTGAAGTCCGTATATACATTAACTACGATTTGAGACACATAAATGTAAATTTAATATAAAACCACGTAAATGGCGCTCTGTGGCGCAGCAGGATTTTGAACACGGTCCTGAGCCGCCGCGGACACACACCGAAAGGCGCCGCCGGTGTGTGTACTCTCATAGAGAATAATGTGTTCGAATTTAAAAGACGTGGCGCTGTCCGGTGTGCGACCCCCTTAAGAGTGAGTGAGTGTGTGAGTGTAAGAGAGTGAGAGAGAGTGTGTGTGAGTGTAACAGAGTGAGTGAGAGAGAGAGTGAGTGTGTGTGAGTGTAAGAGAGTGAGAGAGAGAGTGTGTGTAAGAGTGAGTGAGTGTGTACCTCATGAGCTTCATCTCGATGGGGCTGAAGTGTGTGGGCGGCTGCCGACAGTGCTGGTGCACGTATGTGATGTGCTGCGCGAGCCTCAGGTCGGTGTCGGCGTCGGGTTTGTCCTGGATGAGCCACAGCAGGTCGAAGCGCGAGAGCAGGGCCGCCGGCAGCTGGATGTTCTGCTCCAGGCTCTTGCGCGGGTTATAGCGCCCGTATGCCGGGTTAGCCGCCGCCAGGATCGAGCATCGCGCATTCAGAGACGTCATGATCCCCGCCTGAAACACAGAACACATGTGATCGCGCTCCTACAGGGGTCACATGACCAGCTCAAACAGACAGGAGTCACATGACCGGCTCAAACGCTCGTACCTTGGCGATGGAGATGGTCTGCTGCTCCATGACCTCGTGGATTGCCGTGCGGTCGGCGTCAGCCATCTTGTCGAACTCATCGATGCAGCAAACGCCCAGATCCGCCAGCACTAAAGCTCCACCCTCCAGAGTCATCTCACCCGTCACCGGGTCACGCATCACCGCCGCGGTTAGCCCTACGCCAGAGGAGCCGCGGCCCGTGGTGTACTGACCTGAGGGAGAGAGAGAGGGTGAGTCGGGAGGAGGACGGACGGGCGAGTCGGGAGGAGGACGGCCGGCCGAGTCGGGAGGAGGACGGACGGGCGAGTCGGGAGGAGGACGGCCGGGCGAGTCGGGAGGAGGACGGACGGGCGAGTCGGGAGGAGGACGGACGGGCGAGTCGGGAGGAGGACGGACGGGCGAGTCGGGAGGAGGACGGACGGGCGAGTCGGGAGGAGGACGGACGGGCGAGTCGGGAGGAGGACGGCCGGGCGAGTCGGGAGGAGGACGGCCGGGCGAGTCGGGAGGAGGACGGCCGGCCGAGTCGGGAGGAGGACGGACAGGAGAGTCGGGAGGAGGACGGCCGGGAGGAGGACGGCCGGGAGAGTGGGTAGGACGGTCAGGAGAGTGGGTAGGACGGTCAGGAGAGTCGGGAGGACAGTGTGTGTGTGTGTGTGTTTATTTGTTGGACTTACTGCGAGGGGCGAGTCGGTCGATGTATGACAGCAGCTGAGACTTCGCCACACCTGGATCTCCCATCAGACAGATGTTGATGTTCCCTATAAACACACAGACATATCGCCTCACAGTAAGTCACTGTTACGCCTATAATGCCAATGATATATGATGATAACAGAACTGATGATTTAGAATATCAGTGCAGCAGTGACTTGATCGCTCAGTTGTTTTAAATATTGGTTAGTTTCGTTCAAAGCGAGTGTTCAGCTATTTCCAGAAAGAATGAGTGGGTTAGGAATAGAATACTTGAGATCAGGAATCGGATACTTGTTATAAAATTAAAATGTAGATTCCTCTGAGCACGACTTTAAATCACTCAAGCGGAGACGACTCGCACGCTGTTCGCAATCAATCTTTTTATTGATTTTTAACATTTTATTAACATAACAGAGAAGAGAGAGAATTAATTTTTTTTTATAATACAACAAATTAAATCAAGCTGCACACGTTTCTAATCACTTTAGTGACACAGCTAGTTGTTTTTCTATGGTATTTTTAAATAGGCAAACGTTGCTTGCGTAAGTGTTCTTTAACCTGTTGATTTGATATTCAGCTGCAATTAAATGTTTTGCAGTAAGGCTAAAGGTGAATGATATCTACTTTTTTATTTTTACTTATTGGAATTGAAAAGCAGAATCGTTAAAATTCAAACGATCCCCAACCCTAGTCACAGGCAAAGAGTCCGATGCTCAGGTAAAGTGAAGTGAGTAAGGCATTTAGATGAAGGGTTAGTTGTTAGAGGGTCTAATGAGAGTGAAACCAAACAGATGTTGATCAGATGTTGACCTCTGATCTTCATGCCCCGCGGCGCCTGCTCCACTCCCCCCACCAGCAGCAGCAGCAGAGCCTTCTTCACATCCTCGTGCCCATAGATCTCAGGGGCGATCGAGCCCGCCAGCTTCTCGTAGAAGTCCTCCTCTGCGCGCACACACACACACACACACACACACACACACACGTCAGTACACAGGCTCTGATGAAGTCCTTCTCTACACACATACAAATGTAAAAAATGTCAACGCTTCCACCTTGGAACCGGTTTAAAAGTTTGTGTTCTCGAGCTCCAAACACTGTTGTGTGAATGAACGGCTAGAACACATTAAGTTTCTGTTAGAACGGTGTGTTAGCGGCCTCTAAGTTAATAACTAATCTTTGCAATGGAAGTGAATCAATCAAAACTATCTTTATCTGGACAATAACTTTATTCTAGATCTGCTGTAAACAATCTCTGTTACTGTAATCTCCTATTACCACTGTAAAGCTGCTGTGAAACATCTATATTGTTAAAGCACTGTATGAAGGTGACTTGACACACGTCAGTCGAGAGGCTCTTTCTGAAGTCCACACACACACACAGCATTACCCGTGATGTGCCGCAGCTCTTCGTCGCTCAGCTCTTCAGTTCCCAGCTCATCATCCTCAGTCTTATTCATCAGAGTGATGCAGTGACACTCCAGATACGTCTCCGACAGCAGACCCTGACACACACACAGTTAAACATACATAACCCTACACACATCAACAGATACACCTGAACCAAGGAAACCCGAGATTGAGGTCATGTGACACGTTTAGAATCAGAGGAAAACAAACATAGGACGGGGTTTGGTTCTGTCTGCCGGTTGATTGGCTGTTGAGATGTGCGTGGCACATAATGTGAGGAAGGGGCGGGGTCAAAGCGCATTAAACGACTGGAGACCAGCACGAGTCACCAGAGAAATGCGTTTATGACATTTAAATTAATTTTACATGGTAATTTTTTTTAATTGATTAGACTGCACTGACAGCTACTGGAGAAACCTCATCACTGATTCTGTTATTTTCCTGTTTATTCCTGTGAAGATGCTTTCTGTAGTCTATAAAGCGCCGTAGAAATAAAGATGATCACAATTGATCAACTACATGCATTCAAATTTGAGCGAGTGAGTGAGTGTTAGAGAGAGTGAGTGTGTGTGTGTGTGTGTATATGTGTATGTGTATATGTGTGTGAGAGAGTGTGTTTCACCTGCACAGCCTGTCTGAACCCCGAGCGCAGCAGAGGCAGGAATATCCCAGAAACGGCCACATGATCTCCGGGCTGAGCAACACGCGTGTTCTCTCCGCGTGTGTAGATGCTCATGCAGCGAGGGATGTTCCCCACCGGCACCTGATCACTCTGATTAACACACACACACACACACACAATCAACATCATGAAGTTTCACACACACACACACACACACACACACACGTGACGCTCGCACACATACGTGTTCCTGAATGCGCAGCTCCTGGAACTTGATGAACTTTGACCCTCGCGTCTGCAGGTACAGCCGGCCTCCTGATTTGTTGGTGACGCACTCCTGACTGGGACACATGATGAGCGGAGTAAAGCTGGGAGAGGAGATCTGAGGAAGAGGAGGAGTGTGTTAGCAGGAGTACACACTCTCTCTTTCTCTCACACACACACACACACACACACACACTCACCGGCTGGTAGGTCTCGGCGCCGCACTGGTCACATGTGTACGTGGCAACGGCCATCATGGGCTTGACCTCGGTGGCTCTGGTGACGATCCCTCTGACGGTGACCAGCTGACCGATGCTGTCGGCCTTCACATCGCGCACAACCCTCGGCTTCAGTGTAGAGGGAGGCCGGAAGTACACCTCACTGACACACACACACATTCATGAGCGATGAGCGTGTGTGAGTGAGTTGAGTGAGAGTGTGTGTAAGTGAGTGAGTGTGTGTGAGTGAGAATGAGTGTGTGAAAGTGTGAGTGAGTGTGTGTGAGCAAGAGAGTGAGTGAGAGAGTGAGTGAGTGAGAGAGTGAGTGAGAGTATGAGTGTGAGTGAGAATGAGTGTGAGAGAGTGAGTGAGGGAGTGTGAGAGAGTGCGAGTATAAGTGTGAGAGTGTGAGTGAGTGCGTGAGTGTGATAGTGTGAGTGTGAGCGAGAGAGTGAGTGAGTATGAGTGTGTGAGAGTGTGAATGAGTGTGAGCGAGTGTGTGAGAGTGAATGAGAGTGAATGAGAGTGAGAATGAGTGTGTGAGAGTGAGTGTGTGAGAGTGAGAATGAGTGTATGAGAGTGAGTGTGAGTGAGTGAGAGTGAGAAAGTGTGAGAGTGAGTGTGTGAATGAGTGTGAGCAAGTGTGTGAGAGAGTATGAGTATGAGAGTGTGAGTGAGAATGAGTGTGTGAGAGAGTGAGTGAGAGTGTGTGAGAGAATGGGTATCATTCATGAAATGATTTGTGCGTAAAGAGACCTTCCCGAAAACTCTTCTCCTGATTCACAAATACTTCGTAAACGTCAGATGTGATAGTGAAGTGTGTGTGTGTTAATGAATTCCAATCAGTCGTAAATGGGACGCGCGTGCACACTCACTCAATTACCATAAATCCCGCCCGACTGACAACTATATATGGGCATCATATTATGACACCAAACGAAGGATTTCAACATGTCTTCTCAAAAGCGAATGAAAAAGAGAAATTTCTCAGATGCAGAAAATGAAGTTTCATTATCAGAAGTTCATTCAAAACGCCACATTTTATTTTCAAGCGTACATAGTGGCGTATCAGGTCCTAAAAAAAAGAAAAGAAAAAGGAAGCTTGGCAGCATATTACAGATGCAGTTAATGGAGTTTCATCTGTTAATCGAACAGTCCCAGAAGTGAAAAGAAAATGGTTCGACATGAAGCTTGACTGCAACACTTGTGACTTGCGGACTTGTGTTCCGTTTGCAGATGCTATTACTGGCTCTCATTATAAAAGTAAAAAGAAAAAACGTATGTAATTACTATATATAATATTTTTTCAAAATGCTGTGTAAATATGTACCTGATTAAGGTGAATTAAAATGCAGCCTTATTAATGAGCAAAACGTTTGGATGTTAAACGCACTATTTACGCGTGGCTGGAGCAGGTGTAGATTTCTTTCGTACCAACTAACATTTGGAAAATACGAACATTTTAATGAATCCGAAAATTTACGCCAGAACCACTTTACACACGATTTACACACAAATTCGTTCTGCTCGTGTTTCATGAATGAGACCCAATGAGTGTGTGAAAGTGTGAATGAGTGTGAGTATGAGTGTGTGTGAGTGAGTGAGTGAGTGAGAGTGTGTGTGTGTGAGTGAGTAAGAGTGAGAGAGAGAGAGAGTGTGTGTGTGTGTGTGTGTGTGTGACTCACAATCTGCGCATGAGTTCAGACGGATACTGGTTCCTGGAGTCATGCGTGTCTGCAGGGTCGCGACCCCTGGTCTCCATCATCAGCCGGTGCTCGATATAAACGTCCAAGGCATCTTTCGCCACCACCTACAGAACACACACACTCTATCAGTGACACACTCACTCACTCTCACACACAAACACACACCAACACTGTACGTGTACAGATAAAGCTCATGCGGATAAAGCTGAACACACTCGTTGTAAGTTAGTTTGGTTATGGTTAGCCAGGGCTCATCAGTCTTTCATGCGCTCGTCCGTCGGGCAAGTCAATCCGCCAATCCAAGTAATAAAGTTGCTTGTCCAGGATATTTTTTTCTTTTTTGTGTGTTTTACACTGAAATATTACAACAGCATTAAATAATGTTATGAGACCATTTTAAATATTTTTTGAACATTCAAATAAGAAATGTTGGAAATAATGATATTTCTAAACCTGAAGCTAAACTGTGTGTAGCGGCGAGCGAGTCACTGAATCATTTACTCCAGCGGCTGATTCGTTCAGGAATGAGGCACATGTTTATGAATGGGTCAGTGAATCTTTGACTCAAACAATTCATTCAAAACGCTGAATGATTCAGTGCTGAAACACGAGTGTTGCTGTGAGACGCAGTGGCTCTGCTAAGATCTTTGTGTGGAACTATTAGAACCGCTGAAACTGAACAAAAACAGTCAATATAAAGTCTAAAATGTAAGTGACTTAATATGAACTACTTGTTTATTAAACAGAATATAAAATCAGTGTCACATTTGTAATGGTGCAGGTATCCAGCACTCCTGGTCGTGTGATGATGCTTCACTTCAAAATCCACATTTTGAATGTTTAGCGCAGGATGCTAAGCGAGTTTCCATTTCTCCTCATGAGGCTGTGAGAGCCTCAACAGCACAACCATGTTACCATCAGTTTATTATATAATTATTCACTATTAATCGCCACTTACACTACATGAATGCAGAATCATTCTCACGGTTTGGTGATTCCGTAGTTTTTTTTTTGTTAATGACGTTTTAAGGCTGATTGTCCGGTCGGGCATCTTCCACTCGCCCCGTCACAACTGGCACATCTCACTCACACACACACACACACACACACACACCTCTCGCTCTCTGTACTCCGGCAGCAGCTCGTGAACCGCGTCTGCAAACAGTCCTGCGTAGCGTTTGCCGTTCTCACACACACTCTCCACCAGCTCAGGGTCTTCCTCCGCCACGTCGTCCAGATCCACCAGCAGCGCCACCTGCTCTCGGTGGGCCAGCGACACCTGCACACACACACACACACACAGGTGAGCCGGAGTCTCACACACACTGAGGCTCGTCTGCAGGAACTGTAGGATCTCACCAGCTGAGAGCCGTATTTGAAGATCTTCTTCCCGGACTCATCCTCGCTGTAGAACTCCTGCAGGAAGCGCTTGCACTTCTCTGGGAACACAGAAAACCACGATCACACACACACACACCAGAGGAAAGCAGTGCGTGGGAGTGTTTGTGCACGTGCAGGAAAAGTTTAAGATGAGCGCGCGACCAAGCAGTGCACAAACACATCAGTCACGTGATCCGTGTTCGTAAACAAACGAGCAAAAACAGAAGAGCAGCCGAAACAAAAGGGCTTTAATGTCCAAAACGCATGATACACTCTTCGCACAGATGAAATTAGGACGATTTCAGCTTTAAACATTTACTAGTAACTGTTCAGAAGAAAATACGAAGATAAATGAAGTGAAACTGCGCGCAAATGATCGACGCGTCCAAACAGCCTCATAATGACTTGAGCAAAACATCGCGTTGTGTCGATCAGCCGCATCGTGACGAGTCCAACGCGCGCGACATCGCTGCCATCAGCGTCTTCGATATAACTGACGCGCGCGTAACGCCACTCGACGGCTGGTGTTATTGTAAACAAAGCAGCACATGGTCCTCGTGCCCGACTACAGCCACGCGCTTCCGCGATCCCTCCGCGCTTCACAAACTAGACCCGTCCGGACCGAAATCTGAGCTCATCAGCATAATCTTCATCATTATCATCTTCATCATCATCGGTCCGTGGCTCTGGTGTCAGTTAGGGTCACGCGGCTCCGTTTTACGCGTACAGAATAAACTTTCACATCGTGCTTTGAAGCGACTCTACGACAATACAGTAGCGCCCGATCAGAATAAACAGACACACGTGATTCTGGACGGTCCGTTAAACTTTAGATTGGGAAAAAGCGTAGTCGGAAGCGAGCACGTGATCTGCGCGCGCCGCCGCTCTTTGTTCCAAAACTCCATCCGGGCACTTCAGCAAGTGTGCGCGCAACCCGCGCGGCCGCCGCGAGCGACTATAAAACTAAGTTAAACCTGCTTTTACACAAACAACGAAACATCGCACACATGTATAACAGATACACGTTCCGCTCGAGTTCACATATAAATGATTCATATGCGACTTTATTCTACTTTCATTTCGTCGAACTTTGATGCGTGTCCGAAACTCAGAAACAGAGAAGAGTTCTTCACAAATAAATCTAACGTTAATGTTAAATGTGCGGCAGAAGTGAATTTCCCAACTTACCCTTTTCCGCCATATAATCCTTGGGTGCCATGTTTATCGCGGAAATGTGAATAATTACGTCTCTGAGATAAATATGTGAATATTTCGCTTAGGAAACGCTTTCAGAGACTAAAGACGCAACAGGATCTCGAGGACAGCTGCGAAAACTGGCGCGAGTCTGCTGGCGCTCTCCACCAATCAGAGCGCGTCTGGGCGTGCGTGGGGGCGGGGCTGCGCTTGTGGCGCGAAAATCTTACAAACGTAGTGTGTCATGTGAGCGGAAGGACCAATAGCTTTGCGCTTTGAAACGGCGGTAAAAAAAGATGCCATGACAAAAGCTGCAAACAGTTCAAAACATCCGCCAGCACGAGCCCGGAAGGGAGATTATGATATATGATATTTGATATATGAACAACATATGGAGCAGGAATGATTAGTGATGGGAGAGACGAAGCTGTTCGAAACTCAGAACCAATTGAACCGATGATTGTGCCTCGACCACACGCCACGCGCTGGCGACACTGGGAGATTCATCTGTAAAATGGAATCTACAAATCATAAAATATGATTAAAAATGAAGTGTGGTTGTTTTTGCGTTTTATGGAGGACGTGACAGGTCAGCCAATGTTGTCCCCAATAAAGACCATGACATATTATGCTGATGTTGAACAATATAAATGATAAACCTGTCATAAATAACGCCACTTGAATTCTAAGCATATCGAAGTTCATTAAAAATAATAATTTGAGACACTTTACAGCACTTTGAGACCGTATATCAGCATTTCTCCTCAGTCCACTAATAAACTGAAGCTGATTTTTACATAGTTGGGTGTATCAGTAAAGATTCTCTCTAATGTACATATTCCTTTCAATTATTAAATTCATTTTAGATTTTTTTTTGTATCAAGTAGTCTATTGTAGTGTCTTATTATTATTTTATGTGGATGTGTATTAATGTTAGACATATTATTTGATGTGGATGTGTATTAATGTGAGACAGTAAACGTTGTGGGACGCAAGGCAATTTTTGATAGAAATTCCAACAATAAAGTGAAAATTTTATTGAACCTGAATTATAATCAAGGTTTTTTGTTTGTCATTCAATTTATTGTCCACCGTTATTTTAAAAACTTCCCCTTTAAATGAAAGTTGGGAACACTGAATGTCATCATAAAGCTGTCATCACTTCATTGGAGGGAAAGTGAGAGAGATCCTCTGGTCTATTCCTTTCATTTTCTACTTTTACCACTTTTATCTTTCAAATCTGATGTGGTCAACCTTAGTACGTCCACCCTTGTTAAAGTAAATATTTTGTATAATGGTTGAACTCATTTACCTGAACTTGACCACAATAATTTGTCATGTTTTACAACACGCTAAGATGACTACACTAACATCAGATTCTCTACTCTCTATGATGGCCAGAACACACCGGAGACCAGGAATGAGCCCAAGAGAATTAACTACTGCTCTTTTCTTTTTTCTTCTTCAAAATTGTTATTTCTAGACCTGGTTTGTTGCTTGTATGTCATGTGCCTTTGGTGAACACACACGTCATGTGCCTATGGTGAACACATATGTCATGTGCCTATGGTGAACACACACGTCATGTACCTATGGTGAACACACGTCATGTGCCTATGGTGAACACACCTCATGTGCCTATGGTGAACACACCTCATGTGCCTATGGTGAACACACTTCATGTGCCTATGGTGAACACACCTCATGTGCCTATGGTGAACACACACGTCATGTGCCTATGGTGAACACACTTCATGTGCCTATGGTGAACACACCTCATGTGCCTATGGTGAACACACGTCATGTACCTATGGTGAGCACACCTCATGTGCCTATGGTGAACACACACGTCATGTGCCTATGGTGAACACACGTCATGTGCCTATGGTGAACACACCTCATGTGCCTATGGTGAACACACGTCATGTACCTATGGTGAGCACACCTCATGTGCCTATGGTGAACACACACGTCATGTGCCTATGGTGAACACACGTCATGTGCCTATGGTGAACACACCTCATGTGCCTATGGTGAACACACACGTCATGTACCTATGGTGAGCACACCTCATGTGCCTATGGTGAACACACACGTCATGTGCCTATGGTGAACACACGTCATGTGCCTATGGTGAACACACCTCATGTGCCTATGGTGAACACACACGTCATGTACCTATGGTGAACACACACGTCATGTGCCTATGGTGAACACATGTCATGTGCCTATGGTGAGCACACCTCATGTGCCTATGGTGAACACACGTCATGTGCCTATGGTGAACACACCTCATGTGCCTATGGTGAACACACACGTCATGTGCCTATGGTGAACACACGTCATGTGCCTATGGTGAACACACACGTCATGTGCCTATGGTGAACACACACTTTAGTTGTGTTCGACATCGGCTGCGGCTGGATGTAACCGATCGGCGAGAGTAGCCCCGTGCAGGCGGGGAGGAGCTGCAAACGGAGACGTGAAGCCGGACACTTTCTGGTTCCTGTAGTGACCGCTCACGTGGTGTTTGCATACTTTACCACAGCTGCAGTGAAATAAATGCAATATTTGCCAAATAATACACAGATGTTTCAGAGACATTTTCATTCAATACTTTATGTACTGCTTCATACAGCGTCTGTTTGAACAATAATAAAGTTCAACATAAGCTACTATCAATGAAGTGGAGTCTACGTTTTTTAATCAGTTTTAATTTGATAAACATGACACAATATAACGTCGCAACGACATGAAAAGAGTGTTCACTGTTATAACATTTTTATTGGTGAGCTTTAGAGGAACTAAAGGTGTTCGAATAAACACGAAACACACATGATCGTTGTCATGCCGTGAATCCGGCCAATAGTGGAACAGCTGTGTCGTCATCAGAGCTCATGCAGCCCAGTGCAGCCGCTCTTGAGAAGCTGTGCTGGCTGAGTTCTCCGGCTACTCTCGAATCGCTCTCGTGGTACTTTGATGGCATACGCCACAGTCACGTGGCGTCGGCGCTGTATCAAGTCGGACAAAATTTCTAACCGGCATGCACTGCTTCAAGTCAGCCGCCGATCGGTCTGCGCAGAGCTGCATGAAGTCCAACAAGCCTTACGGTGAACACACACACGTCATGTGCCTATGGTGAACACACACACGTCATGTGCCTATGGTGAACACACACACACGTCATGTGCCTATGGAGAACACACACGTCATGTGCCTATGGTGAACACACACACGTCATGTGCCTATGGAGAACACACACATGTCATGTGCCTATGGTGAACACACATCTTCATAGTTAAGCTCATTGTAAGAAAGAAAAGAAAAAATAAATCCTTTTCTGTAAGGCCTGAAGAGGCAGAATGTAATCAAAGCAGAGTCACTGTTGTCATGTGTACAGTTCATGTTCTGTGTGTGTGTGTGTGTGTGTGTGTGTGTAGAAGACTGTATTGCTCTATATCTGTTCAGTGTGTTTGATTACAAACTGACTAAATATACACCGGATGCAATAATAATAATAATGTGACTGACTGGTAAATCTAAAATCGAAAAAATACATACAGAAGAGAAATAAATGTGATTTATTTTTTATTTTTAACAGGGATAATAAACAAAACTGTGATGTAACACTTTAAACAACATCATGAAATCAAACAGGTTTTTCTTTTGGTTTTCTTGCTCTTCTCAATCAAATCAGGGTTAGTGACAGCAACATCAACATCAGCATCAGTGACAGGAACATCAGCATCAGTGACAGGAACATCAGTGACAGGAACATCATCATCAGCATCAGTGACATCATCATCAGTGACAGGAACAGAGATATTAAACACCACTAACAGCTGCAGTAACAAAACATCTGTAACGTTTTGGTGAATCCGAGCGTTGCTGTCCGGCTCTTAGTGAAACAGGAGATGATGTCGTCAGTGAAACAGATCCTCCAGAGGATGATGATGATGAAGAGGAGATGAGGATGTCATCAGTGAAACAGGTCCTCCAGGAAGCTGGCGGAGCCGTGAGTGGACGGCTGAGGGAACAGAGGAAGAGGATGAAGAAGATGATGACATCAGTTCATCATCCTGTGTGTTTAACTCACCAGAGTGAAGCCCGTCTCAGAGTCTTCATCATCGTAATCTTCTATTTCTGGCTCCTCTTCATCCTCTGAATGATCTTCATGAGCCAGAGAGAGTCTGAGCACACACACACACACACACACACACACACACACACACACACAGTTACTGAAACACTGTTCTGCACACGAGTGACTGGACCGCAGCAGAAGAGCAGAACTCACGTGCTGAGATGCGACTGGACGCTCTGAGTGAGAGGACTGAACCGCTGTCTCACACTCTTCCTCAGGAACCTGCCGCACACATGAGGGATTATTCACAGATATTGATATGATTGATATGATTTCAGCTTCAGTGTTAGACTGATGTCACTGCTGTATGAGAGGAAGGTGAGAAACTCTTCATCACATGAGCCTGGGTTCTCCCAAGGTTTTTTTTCCTCCATTAGGTCACCTGATGGAGTTTTAGGACACCATTAGGTCACTTGATGGAGTTTTTCGGTTCCTTGCCACTGTTGCCTTTGGCTTGCTCAGTTGGGGATATTTTGGGGATATTTAATTTAATTTTATCAATCAATAAATTCCTCTTGAAACAAACTTTGTTGTATTATTTTAATTTAATACTGTGAAGCTGCTTTGATACAATCTGTATTGTGAAAAGCGCTATACAAATAAACTTGACTTGACTTGACTTGACTTCGTGCTCATCAGTGCGTGTGCACCAGATCTTCTGTGAGCGCGCCCGTCTCTTCAGCATCCACCAACACCATGGACTCGGAGGAAGGGTTAGGGTTAGGCTTAGGCTAAGGCTGCCCTGGGTTAGGGTTAGGCTTAGGCTAAGGCTGACCTGGCTAATTGACCCATAGATAGCAATAACTGAGGAACTGGAAGCTTGTTAGTAGGTTTTCTCTCCGCCATCACGCTTCCTCAATCCAACACACCTGCGAACTTCAGGCGTGTGCATGTGATATTGTAACGTGCGCGAGGGGGGAGGGGGGGCTCTGTGGCGTGGGTTAGGGTTAGAGTCAGATCTCACACAGCCCGGCGCTGATTGGACCAGAAGAACCGGGAGCGGTGGATTTTTGCAAAACAAATAACAGGCTTTAGGTGGAGGCAGAAGCGCAGGTTTTTAAAATTTCCTACCGTAAATATATAAAACATTTATTTTTGTGAGTGAATGCAACACAATCGCCAACATTAATGAACAACTTTAAAGGAGATTTTCTCAATGTTTAGATTTTTTTTTTGCTCCCTCAGATTCCAGATTTTCAGATGGTTGTATCTCGACCAAATATTGTCATATCCAAACAAAACATACATCAATGGAAAGCTTTCATGTGATGTATAAATCTTAATTAAACCCATGTGACTGGTTTTGTGGTCCAGGGTCACATATTACATTTTATAATGCCATCATATTCTGTGCAGGCAATTAGCTTACTTGACTGTAAATAGAAAAGTCTGATAATATCACTGCTAAATACCTTTAAGTATTGTGGTATTACACCATATTTCTCACTGACACGCACCCAACTCGTAAAGATCGGGGCTTAAAGAAAATCCCGAACTTCCCACTCGTATTTACGACATTGTGGTGGTGTTCATGTGCGTTCAACTCGTGAATAAAATTTTTACGAGATGACTTGAGCGCACCATTATTTACATCCTATTTGTAGCTTGGATATAAATGAATGTTTAAAGTGTTATACTCGTCTGTGAAATCATTGTCGTCCATGTCATCGCGACGAATGTGTGAGATCACAGCTGCAGTTTCCACAGCACCGACCAAACCTGCACACACACATACATCTGAATATAGAATATTTGCACACATGAATGTTTGTGTGAGAGAGAGAGAGTGTGTGTGTGTGTGTGTGTGTGTGTGTGAGTGAGAGTGTCGATGTGTGTGTGCATGCACTAACTCTGTGTGCGTCTGCGTTTTCTCCTGGGTGTTTGAGCAGCAGACGCTGGCGTTTCTTTCGATCCTGCAGTCAGAGATCGTTCGTACATCCTCACAAAGTCACAGTTCAGGACCGAGGAACAAACGCGACGCAGATCCGCCGCCCTGGAGGAGAGAGAGAGAAAGAGAGAGAGAGAGAGAGAGAGAGAGAAACATCACACTGATGAACTCAAACATGAGTCACATGATCAGTGATGTCAGTGATACTCACAGCTGCTTGCGTTCAGGCTGCAGGAGTTTGAAACTGAATTCACTGAGAATCTCCAGAAAACTCAGATTCATCAAGTCGCCCTTATCAAGCCCTTGACTGGCAAAACGGATGCCGTCCCTACGCAAACCAGAGAAACCAGTGTGAGAACGACAGAAACCAGTGAGAGAACGACAGAAACCAGTGAGAGAGAGACAGACACCAGTGAGAGAGAGACAGACACCAGTGAGAGAACGACAGAAACCAGTGAGAGAACGACAGAAACCAGTGAGAGAGAGACAGACACCAGTCAGAGAAACAGAAACCAGTTAGAGAGTGATGAACGCACTGGTGTAACGCCAGCAGCGGGTCGCGGACGACACGAAGGTTGATGCTGAAGTTCACCGCCAGTTTCTTTGCAAGAGATCTGATCTCCATCATCTCTTCATCACGACAGTCCTGCTCAAGCCCTGAGAAGAGCTGCTCTCACACACACACGACAATGAAGAGAGATGATGCAGAGGTTGCTGACTGAAACTACACACACTCATAATCACACTCACACAAACACTCCCTCTCACACGCACTCACTCCCTCATGCGCACTCACTCCCTCTCACGCGCACTCACTCCCTCTCACGCGCACTCACTCCCTCTCACGCGCACTCACTCCCTCCCTCTCACGTGCACTCACTCCCTCTCACGCGCACTCACTCCTTCCCTCTCACGTGCACTCACTCCCTCTCACGCGCACTCACTCCTTCCCTCTCACGTGCACTCCCTCCCTCCCACGTGCACTCCCTCCCTCTCACGTGCACTCCCTCCCTCTCACGTGCACTCACTCCCTCTCACGCGCACTCACTCCTTCCCTCTCACGTGCACTCCCTCCCTCCCTTTCACGTGCACTCCTTCCCTCACGTGCACTCCCTCCCTCCCTCTCACGCGCACTCACTCCCTCTCACGCGCACTCACTCCCTCTCACGCGCACTCACTCCTTCCCTCTCACGTGCACTCCCTCCCTCTCACGTGCACTCCCTCCCTCTCACGCGCACTCCCTCCCTCTCATGCGCACTCCCTCCCTCTCATGCGCATTCCCTCCCTCTCACGCACACTCCCTCACTCCCTCTCATGTGCACTCCCTCACACGCACTCACTCACTCTCCCTCTCATGCGCACTCCCTCGCGCGCACTCCCTCACGCGCGCTCACTCACGCGCACTCACTCCCTCACATGTGCACTCCCTCACGCGCACTCCCTCACTCCCTCTCATGCGCACTCACTCCCACTCCCTCACACGTGCACTCCCTCACGCGCACTCCCTCACGCTCACTCCTTCTCACACGCGCACTCACTCCCTCACACACGCACTCCCTCTCACGCGCACTCCCTCTCACGCGCACTCCCTCTCACGCGCACTCCCTCTCACGCGCACTCACTCCCTCTCACGCGCACTCACTCCCTCTCACGCGCACTCACTCCCTCTCACACGCACTCACTCCCTCTCACACGCACTCACTCCCTCCCTCACACGCACTCACTCTCACACGCACTCACTCCCTCCCTCACACGCACTCACTCCCTCTCACACGCACTCACTCCCTCTCACACGCACTCACTCCCTCACACTCCCTCTCACGAGCACTCACTCCCTCACACGCGCACTCCCTCTCACGCGCACTCCCTCTCACGCGCGCACTCACTCCCTCTCACGAGCACTAACTCCCTCACACTCCCTCTCACGTGCACTCCCTCTCATGCGCCCTCCCTCTCACGCGCACTCCCACAAATATTAACACACACACACACCTGCTGCAGACACAAGCACACAGTTCTGGCACTTTCCACGGAGCTGATCATCTTGGTTTTGCTGAGAGTCTCTTTGATGATGTCACCGAAATCCCTGTAGAACTACAGAAAAAACACACAATACATTTGTTAAATATTGGTGATTTTACCCGAAGCCACTTACAAATAACAATAATACAAGCAGAAACAATGAAAAACACAAGCGGACCAAATAAACAAGAAAAGAAGCTCATGTAAGATTAGATGCTTGGAGACACTGATCTGATCTGAATAATGACACTATTGTCTGAATGTGCTGATGAACACACACACACCTTATTGTAGTATTTGAGTATGTCTGTGGCGGCTCTGAGCTCCAGGACGCCGTATATGATGAGTTTACAGTATCCAGCCAACTGTATCCTCCTCTGCAGCAAAGCAGCCATCTTCATCTCTTCATCCTCATCTGCACACAATCATCATTACACACCGCTCACCACATTACAGCTGATGAAGGAGTTCATTTCAAATGCAGAGTGTGAATCAACAACGTGTGTGTAAATACTGAAGGGTTAAAATTTAAGAATCTATTTCAAATATGCTTCCTTACATAACATCACGGTAAAGAATATTGTAGTTAGTGTTTAAGGGTAAGATAATGATTCTGCTCAGCAAAGTTGCCTTTCCTGTTTTCTCCTCATTGTCTTTAATGGCTCTTCGAGCCCCAGTTTCACTCAGAATGATGGGATTAGCTCACGAATGATTCACTGAGAATCTCACCTTTTGTTCTGCAAATGGCCTTCGGACCCAAATGGCTCTTGGAGCCTTTATGCTGATTGAATTAGGATTGGCCAGACCCTCACAGTCTAGGGTGTTACCTTAACCTGTATACTCATTTACATGCTTTGTTTGAATTTGTCTCCACCTTCAAAAGTCCCTCCTCCTAAAATGCCTATAAAGACACCATGTAAATGTATATACTTTAGATTATGTTGGACGAAACCGCAGCCGCGCTCAAATAAAGAACTCTTCTGTTTGAACGTGATCCCAACTGTCTCCTGGTCTCTGCTTCGATAAAAGAAAACTTTACAACAGATGGTGCCGTGACCCGGATGGAGAAAAAGGAAACTGAATCTTGAAACTTCATGCTCAAAGATCTCAACAAAGCCTGACTAAGTTCCAGACTGAATCTTCTGAATCCAGATTGAAAACTTCAAGCTCCAAAAAGATCTCAAAGACTGAATTTTTCCAGACGGAATCTTTCTCTACAAACGAAAGACTTGGTGAGTTTCACTCCAATTTAAAGAACCTTTGCAGACCAGTACAAAATAGTTTTCCTCTGCGACGACAGAGAAGAAGTTAACAAACAGCTGCAGGGTTTTGTTAACTAAGTTATCCTCTAAAGTTGTCTTTTAGAGATTAAATTTATCCTTTGTTGTTCAGGCAGGGAAGTTTAACAGTTACATGTTAATATTGTGTGTATCCTCTTGCTAGAGAAGGCCTGTCCTTTGTAAGCTAGAGAAGATTAGCATCATGTGCTAATAAGATTGTACCCTCTGTTTGTAAGACAGTAGAGAGAAGTTTTAGTGTTTGTTTGTGTGGTAACATAGAAATTCACAAAATGTTTAGGAAAAGTACTAGACTGATTAAAGCTGGACTAGCTACACCTTTAACAGATAGTGAATTCAAGTCTTTGTTATCAGAGCACATGGACTCCATCGTGACTGAGCCAGTCAGATTGAATTTAACAAAGAAATTTGGCATTGATCCAGGCAAAGTTTGGTCAATCGAAGATTGTAAGAAGGTACTAGGAGAAAGTATTCGCAAGAACAGTGTGAAAAGTTTTATCTGTTGTCACCGAGAATTTGGTTTAACACTAGCTACAGAACAGTCTAAGCGCAACTCAGAGCTAGAGAAACAGATCAAAGAGCTCCGTGCTAGAATATCTTCGTTAACAAAGAAAGTAAACCGCAACAAAGATGCAGAAAAAACTGATGTGGAAGAAGTTAGTCAGCCTGATAACAATTATCCTGACTTAAAAGCTTTCTTTGAAACAGATGTAGCCATCCAATCAGTAACTGATCAGCCTGTAGATTCAGTGCAGGTTTGTGGGGCTAGGAGAAGATCTCAGGGAACTAAAAGTGTTACTCCGAACTCTTCTGTTGTCCAAATACAAACGGTTGCCAAAACATCTTTAGGTCCTAAGGATATAGATAGACTCTCCCAGAGTTTACCCTCAGCACGCACAAATTTTTCTGAATTTAGAAGAACATTGTTCAGTAAAATGCATCTTTACGACATGTCGTTGCCGGAAGTCACACAGCTGATGTCACAAATTCTAACTGAATCTGAATTCAACAATTTTGAGTCTGCTGTTACTTCCGAACTGCAAAATGTCAGTAAAGGCGATTTAAGAGAAGGTGTTTTGAAAATCCTAAAGAATATCTTAGGACCCAAAATCGATTGGTCGAGAGTTACTAGCTGTGTACAAAAGAAAGAAGAAACTGTGAGTGAATATACTGAGAGGTTCTGTCAGGTAGCGGTAACGTACAGTGGAATAGTGGATGATTCCGAAAGTGTGTTAGCTGACAAAGGAGCTCTAATCCGAATTTGGGCAGATGGTCTTGTAGCTGAGTACAGAACAGCCTTGCCATTCCTAGATATTACGTGGGCTAAAAGAACTCTCAGAAGTAACCTAGAAAGTTTAGCTATTTGGGAAAGAGATTCTGATGTCAAAGAGAGAGTAAGAATTGCAGCAGTTTCTGTTAAGGTCAACTCAGAGAAGCCAAAGAAACGCAAAAGTCCTAGAGAAGCCAGTTGTTCTTACTGTGGCAAGCACGGACATTTTGGAAAAGAATGTAGAAAAAACAAAAATAACTTAAGACAAGTTAACAAGGTTAACCAGCTTCTGCTTAGCCTGCTTGATATTCTGAAGCAGCCCCTCCCCTCCTCGTTAAACTCGTGGGGCAACTTGATACGGTGTTAACCATTTAGGCTGTGATTGCTTAATCTCCCCAGTAACTTACAACAAAGATGAAAGACTTATTTTTGTTTAATAGAACAAAAGGAAAGTGACTGTCACAGTCTTTGTTTGGGGGACATTCAGAAAACTCACAGCCTTAAATGTTATACCACAGAAATATTCCAGTCAGACCCCCATGTTCTATATGATGTCTTTTAAGACTGATGTTTCACTGGAGAATGGGAAGTGCCAATTTTCTCACACACTGTACAGTTGTTTCCCCTACAGGGATAGGATAGGACACATGGACCAGTGAGGAGCCCAGGAAGAACTGGAAGCAACAGGCTTTCGGGGGCCAACCCTGTGGTGAAGATTCCCTTATAGGCCCTTCCCAACCATAGTCCATCCTCACCTCACTGTTCCTTTTAGGTGTCTCAAATCAATTAAGAAACAGGGAAAGAATGAAACGACCACAGTAGACCCTGAAAACGATAGAACCATAGTGTTTAAACTGCTACAACCTTAGTGTTTTGAAGAAATACTGCTCTCTGTTTTTCTGTTTTCTGTCTTACAGTGTGCAGATAAAACTTGATGGCTTTTTCGAGATCCATATGCAACGACCGTCTCATCTGCGTATGAAGCCCCGACCTCAAGAAGACAACCAGACCCACTGCTGAACAAACTATCACAAAAGAAAATGAAAAATACACAACGCAGAGAAATTCACGGACCCTAAATTGCATGTTTTGTTTCTGTGTCAGCATGCAATTACAGATGAACAACACAGAGCAAGTTATATGTGCCTGTAACTTACACCAGTTACAAGAATGAACTTTATGTGTCTAAATTTGTATTTTTGTGAGAGTTTTTAAGAACTCTCAAAGAGGGGACTGAAGGGTTAAAATTTAAGAATCTATTTCAAATATGCTTCCTTACATAACATCACGGTAAAGAATATTGTAGTTAGTGTTTAAGGGTAAGATAATGATTCTGCTCAGCAAAGTTGCCTTTCCTGTTTTCTCCTCATTGTCTTTAATGGCTCTTCGAGCCCCAGTTTCACTCAGAATGATGGGATTAGCTCACGAATGATTCACTGAGAATCTCACCTTTTGTTCTGCAAATGGCCTTCGGACCCAAATGGCTCTTGGAGCCTTTATGCTGATTGAATTAGGATTGGCCAGACCCTCACAGTCTAGGGTGTTACCTTAACCTGTATACTCATTTACATGCTTTGTTTGAATTTGTCTCCACCTTCAAAAGTCCCTCCTCCTAAAATGCCTATAAAGACACCATGTAAATGTATATACTTTAGATTATGTTGGACGAAACCGCAGCCGCGCTCAAATAAAGAACTCTTCTGTTTGAACGTGATCCCAACTGTCTCCTGGTCTCTGCTTCGATAAAAGAAAACTTTACAACATACTTCAAGTAAGAATGTTTTCATCAAACACGACAGCTTGAGGAGAAAGATACATTTTTAAAGTGTTAGGTGTGTAAGTATGTTGTGTTTCTCTGTGTGTACATGAATTTGTCTGTGAGTCTGTGTGTGTGTATGAGTGTGTGCGCACGTGGGTCTATGAGTGTGCGTGTACAAGTGTGTCAATGTTTGTCTGTGTGTGTGTGTGGGGGGGGGGGGGTGAGACTGTGTGTATGTACATGTGTACTGATGTTTTTCATCAGTGTTACAAATGGGGAAAAAATGGCTAAAAGATCATTCTTTTGAAAAAAGCTTGATTAAGTGTCTAGGTTTGGTCTGTTGAACACACTCATGTACCGTTCAGATCTTCGTCGGCGTCACTGAAGACGTAATCGATGATGAAAGAAGCCATTTCTGCTTTCAGAGACTCGTCAGGACTGAAGCGCTGCAGCGGCGAACCCTCTCCTTCACACACACTTCCGAACACGAGCAGCACGTCACATAGACACACAAATGCCTTCAGAAACACACACACACACACACAGCATTCGCTCTAAAGGATGTCTGACACGATGAACAAACATAACGTGATAAAACACACAATATATACAGTGTTTGCATTTACCAAGATACTCCTGATTAATCAGTCCATCGGATCTCTCACTCACTCACACTAAATCACTCACTCACACTAACACACACACACACACACACAGAGTGAAACACACACAGAGAGAGTGAAACACACAAAGAGAGTGAAACAGAGAGAGAGTGAAACAGAGAGTGAAACAGAGTGAAACACACAGAGAGTGAAACAGAGAGTGAAACACACAGAGTGAAACAGAGGAGTGAAATAGAGAGAGAGTGAAACACAGAGAGAGTGAAACAGAGAGAGAGAGAAAGTGAAACACAGAGAGAGTGAAACAGAGAGAGAAAGTGAAACACAGAGAGAGAGAAACAGAGTGAAACACACAGAGAGAGTGAAACACACACAGAGTGAAACACACAGAGAGTGAAACACACAGAGAGTGAAACACACAGAGAGTGAAACACACACACAGAGTGAAACACACACACACAGAGTGAAACACACACACAAAGAGTGAAACACACACACACAGAGTGAAACACACACAGAGAGTGAAACAGAGACAGAGAGTGAAACACACAGAGAGTGAAACACAGAGAGTGAAACACACACACACACAGAGTGAAACACACACAGAGAGTGAAACAGAGACAGAGAGTGAAACACACAGAGAGTGAAACACACAGAGAGTGAAACACACAGAGAGTGAAACACACAGAGAGTGAAACACACAGAGAGTGAAACACACAGAGAGTGAAACACACACACACAGAGTGAAACACACACAGAGAGTGAAACAGAGACAGAGAGTGAAACACACACAGAGAGAGTGAAACAGAGAGAGAGTGAAACACAGAGAGTGAAACAGAGAGAGAGTGAAACAGAGAGAGAGTGAAACAGAGAGAGAGTGAAACACACACACATAGTTAAACAGTAACACACACACACACAGAGAGAGCCGTACCTGGTTCCTGACGCGCCTCTGAGCCACGGACAGACAGCTCACACACACCACACAGAAGCAGTGGAGAGACTTCAGCACACGCTTCAGCTCCACCTGACAGACATAACATTAGCAGGATCAACACTCTTCAAACTCCTCACACTCTCTCACACACCCATCAGGGCAAAAGCTTCTGAACACACACAGGAGGAATGAACATGACCGAAAGAGAGACGCACCCTGTGTGTTTCTGCAGTGTGTTGCGTGATCGTCACTCCTTTCCAAAACAGATGGAAGGCTGCGCACTTCAGAGCTGGAACCATCAGCTACATACACACACACACACAATTTAAATTGTCATAATAAGACAGTTTGTGCATGTGTGTGTCTGAGAGTGTGTGTGAATGTGTGTTTGATGAGAATGTGTCTGGGACCTTTTCGTTGATTTCTCTCGTCTCCACTCCCATCTTCAGCAGTTGAAAGCAGAACTCAAACAGGTTTCTTCCAGTCATATCTCTGGCACTGATACACACACACACACACACACACACACACACACACACACACTCTGTTAAGATGCTTCAACACTATACTAACATAAATCACACACACATACATATACTCTCTCACTCACACACACCTGCTGAAGATGGCAAGAACGTTCAGAGAGGAAGCTGCTCTGTAGAAATCATCTTCATCAGCCGATCCCTGAGAAACACAAACACACTTATGAACTGATGCTGTTTACATCCGTGTATTTAAGCAAATGTTAAAATATTCCATAAAAAAAACGCTGGATTGAAACACAAAGATGCACTTAAATATTAAAATGTGCATAAACATATACGCACTCAATTGAGGTGGATAATTTCTAATACCTGTTCAGAATAAACCCCTCAGAACCTTATGTGCCTCAGTGGAGGCTGTGATTGGATAACTGGAGTAAACAGTGGACCAATAGCATCGCAGCATCTTTAATGTTGGTTTGGTGTTTCTGAAATGCCGGAGTCGAAGTGTGTGATCAGAATGATTTGGTTTAATTCCCTCCAGAAGCGTCTCACACGAGTGTGTTCCCGAACACCAGCATCCGAACGCAAGAGAACATGACAGCGTTTACTGTGTTTCGTCTGACGCTCTGAGACACACTCGTTTATGATGGAGGGAAAAAGAGCCCGATTCCAGAAACTTAGACTTTTATCACTGATATTTTACACCAGGAAGTGATGGTTTTGTTCTCTTGAACACATGGGATGGAAACGCTGCTTTATTCACAAGCGTTTAATGAGATATTCCAGTTTTGTTCATAAGTTCGGATAGAAAGAGAAACTGTGAGAAAATGAACAGCTGACTAACCCTTACCCGAACTAGCTAACCCTAACCTCTGCAGATCACGCCGGGACAGAAAGAACTTTAACACAGAAAAAATAATGCTTTTTTATATTTAGATTTCCATCAAAACAATGGAAGTCCAATAGTAGATTTCTACATTTATTTGTTTAAGATGTATTTGTTTTATTCTAAACCAGAAGCAGAGCATGTGATAAAGAGAGGATTGAGTTTCAGTACCACAGGATCTCGGTGAGTATCAGTACCTGCAGGATCTCGGTGAGTTTCAGTACCTGCAGGATCTCAGTGAGTTTCAGTACCTGCAGGATCTCAGTGAGTTTCAGTACCTGCAGGATCTCAGTGAGTTTCAGTACCTGCAGGATCTCAGTGAGTTTCAGTACCTGCAGGATCTCGGTGAGTTTCAGTACCTGCAGGATCTCGGTGAGTATCAGTACCTGCAGGATCTCGGTGAGTTTCAGTACCTGCAGGATCTCGGTGAGTATCAGTACCTGCAGGATCTCAGTGAGTTTCAGTACCTGCAGGATCTCGGTGAGTATCAGTACCTGCAGGATCTCGGTGAGTATCAGTACCTGCAGGATCTCGGTGAGTTTCAGTACCTGCAGGATCTCAGTGAGTTTCAGTACCTGCAGGATCTCAGTGAGTTTCAGTACCTGCAGGATCTCAGTGAGTTTCAGTACCTGCAGGATCTCAGTGAGTTTCAGTACCTGCAGGATCTCGGTGAGTTTCAGTACCTGCAGGATCTCGGTGAGTTTCAGTACCTGCAGGATCTCGGTGAGTATCAGTACCTGCAGGATCTCGGTGAGTTTCAGTACCTGCAGGATCTCGGTGAGTATCAGTACCTGCAGGATCTCGGTGAGTTTCAGTACCTGCAGGATCTCGGTGAGTATCAGTACCTGCAGGATCTCGGTGAGTTTCAGTACCTGCAGGATCTCGGTGAGTATCAGTACCTGCAGGATCTCGGTGAGTATCAGTACCTGCAGGATCTCGGTGAGTATCAGTACCTGCAGGATCTCGGTGAGTTTCAGTACCTGCAGGATCTCGGTGAGTTTCAGTACCTGCAGGATCTCGGTGAGTTTCAGTACCTGCAGGATCTCGGTGAGTTTCAGTACCTGCAGGATCTCGGTGAGTTTCAGTACCTGCAGGATCTCGGGGAGTTTCAGTACCTGCAGGATCTCAGTGAGTTTCAGTACCTGCAGGATCTCAGTGAGTTTCAGTACCTGCAGGATCTCGGTGAGTTTCAGTACCTGCAGGATCTCGGGGAGTTTCAGTACCTGCAGGATCTCGGTGAGTTTCAGTACCTGCAGGATCTCGGCGAGGTTCGAGCTGAACTTCTCCACGGTGGAATCCAGCATCTGACTGACGGCTCTCTCCACACGGCCACAGAACGAGTAACAGTCACTGCAGAGCGCACACAACACTCGCACACACGCCTCCAGCACACACTCCTCACGGTGCTTCAGCATAATGTCACACACCTGAGACAGCAGCAGATCCAGACACTGACACACACACACACACACACACACACACACAGACAGACGAACAACAGAATATGATATATTTGAATGCATCTCATATATATGACTAACAATATTTGTAGTTTTTTTGCTATTAAATATCACATTGCAGGAACTGCACAAAAGCCAATAGAGGATCAAAAATGTTGTATGGCATAAAAGAGTGACCAGTTGCATTTAAAATTACCATTACACATGTGTAGTTTAAACCTAATGCTAAAACTTTCAAATTCCAACAACAGTTTATAAAGGTAATTTATCAACAGATTCAGATGCAACCGTTGCAGTTCATGAGTGAACAAGGCATTTACATTTATGAACGTGTGTGTGTATATATATATATATATATATATATATATATATATATATATATATATATATACTGTCAGTGATCAGAAACTCCTACTTTCTCCAGGCGTCCGGATGTGCCGTAAACCTCCAGCTGGAAGAACAGCGGCGCTGAGAGCAACCGGCTCACCTTACCCACATCTGCAGAGAACTGAGGAAACACTGAGTTTAATGACTGCATCACGTCTCCGTCTGAAGGCCACGACACAGCAGGGGTGCTGCTTGCAATTTTGGGCCCTATGAAAGAATATGATGTTGGGCCCCCATCGCACCCAGTCCATTAATAAAATCGATCTCCGTGGGCCCCAAAAGTGCCCCAGAGTCTGTGAGGCCCGGCTGTGTGTGTGTGTGTGTGTGTGTGTGTGTGTCAGGGCCTTCAATCCATCCAAACACAAACCAGTCGTGCTTTACCGGTTCATTACTGAGTGCTGTAATCTATCGATAGCCCTTTAAATCTGTGCTAGATGATCTGAATCTTAAAACAGGCAGAAACAGTGATTTATCTCTATCTGTGATGATGATCATGTGAGATCAATGACGCTCGAGACTCACCTTCGCCAGTAACTGAGGAAACACAGGGATGAAGTGATTAGTGATGCGCCTTCGTTCCTGGACCTGCAGACGCTTCTCCCGCGCAGTCACAGTCTACACACACACACGCACGCACACGCACGCGCACACAGACACACACACACACACACACACACGTTTGCCAAGATGATAACTGAGCGAAGCGTGTGAGATAAACTAATCTGAAACGAGTGATTACAGAAAATCTTTGAGTTGAAAGTGAACTCATGCTGATTGCACGACAAATAATAGATAATGAAAACAATTGACTAATTTGACTATTAATTTAACTAATTTGATTATAGATTAAGTTATAGATTAATGATGTCTGTGAACAGAAAACATCACGACGATGCTTTATGAACAAAACGCATGTGAGCGAGTGAGTGGCTGCAGGAGGAGCCTCTGGTGTAACTGTCAGGTGCAGGTCATGATATTAAACTGACTGTACATGGAAAACAGCAGGAAGTGGATCTATAAAAAGCATTTATAGTGTGAAGAAATGACAGTTCATACAGTTTTTAACTCTTTCCCCACCAGAGTTTTTTTTAAATAAAGTTGCCAGCCACTCCCAACGTTTTAAGTTTACTTAAAAAGACAATATCTGAGCAAAAGAAAACATTTTTGTCAAAGGCTTCATCCAGATCAAACACAGATCGAGTCCATCAACACCTCAAAGCTTCAGTCCTGTAGCTCATCCTGGGTCAACATTTCATTCAGGAACATTAGACAGGTTTAATTTATAAGATGTTTGATAAGCGCTTTATATTTTACATGTGCGTCAGCAATGCTTCCATCGCTTGTTTCTGCTTCTTCTTCTCCTGTGTTTTGATCAGAAGATTCATTAATCTTTCAGATGATGTGTAATAGCGCCCCCTACTGTATAACAGTGAAAACACGGATTGCTGGGAAATTCCGTCAATGGCGGGGATAGAGTTAATTTAGCAATTTACAAGCCATTGTTTCTATTTTGTGCATAATGTGTAACATTGTATGTATTATAGACACCTTCAGTTTACACATTTATTTGAATGGCAACATTGGGCTGGATGTGGAATAACATACTTTACAAATAAATGTTTAAACCAGCCCAGGGTGGTTAATCTGATTAATCAAAGAAATAATTGGCCAATTAATAGATTTTTTTAAATAATCATTAGTTGCAGCCCTATATTAGTCTTGTAAGATGTTAATAATCCAGCTGCTGTACTGAAGGTCTTACACACACACACACACACACGTCTCTCACCTTCCTGGTGGAGCGTGAGGGGGGGGGCGTGGCCTCGGCTGCCTGTCTCACTGCACACATAATGATGTCAATCAGCGCACTCTCCAGCTCGTCCTCCACACCTGCACACACACACACCATGATGTCAATAAGCACTCTCCAACTCGTCCTCCTTCCTGCAGCGCACACACACACACACACACACACACACACACACACACACACACACACACACACACACACACACACACACTCACCTCCTTCCTGCAGCAAGAGTGATGTCATCACATCCCAGTCTTTTAGCTCCACCCCCGCAACGTCCCACAGACTATCGACTAGATATGCAGCGTGATCATGATACTGACACACACACAGAAGACATTTAATACACACATATCTACAGTCACAGGCTGTTCATCTGGTTAGAATATCAATATACAGTGAAGTACGTGAACACCAGGAGCCTCATTTATGAAACGCACGTACGATCAGATTTAATCCGAAATTACAAGGAATTTGTCTTGCATCAAAATTGAGGAACAAATTGGGGTTTATAAAGGCAGAAACTAAGATGAATAAGTTCTTATGAATTCTTATAATTATGGCAACATCCTCTATGAACATCTAGTGAATCACTGTATGCTTTGTTCACTTAAATTATTAAGCAGTTGATAACTTGACCCACGTTGTAATCACATTATCAAATGAAAACATATTTTTTTGTCTTTCTGCATTCAAATCCATTTGGCTCAAAGATCTGAGTGTGCTCTGAGGGTGTGTGAGTGTGCTCTGACTCTGAGGGTGTGTGAGTGTGCTCTGAGGGTGTGTGAGTGTGCTTTGACTCTGAGGGTGTGTGCGTGTGCTCTGAGGGTGTGTGAGTGTGCTCTGAGGGTGTGTGACTGTGAGTGTGCTCGGAGTGTGTGTGAGTGTGCTCTGAGGGTGTGTGAGTGTGATCTGAGGGTGCTCGGAGTGTGTGTGAGTGTGCTCTGAGGGTGTGTGAGTGTGCTCTGAGTGTGTGTGAGTGTGCTCTGAGGGTGTGTGAGTGTGCTCTGAGTGTGCTTGGAGTGTGCTCTGAGGGTGTGTGAGTGTGCTCTGAGGGTGTGTGAGTGTGCTCTGAGGGTGTGTGAGTGTGCTCTGAGGGTGCTCTGAGTGTGCTCTGAGGGTGTGTGAGTGTGCTCTGAGTGTGTGTGAGTGTGCTCTGAGGGTGTGTGAGTGTGATCTGAGGGTGCTCGGAGTGTGTGTGAGTGTGCTCTGAGGGTGTGTGAGTGTGCTCTGAGTGTGCTCTGAGGGTGTGTGAGTGTGCTCTGAGTGTGCTTGGAGTGTGCTCTGAGGGTGTGTGAGTGTGCTCTGAGGGTGTGTGAGTGTGCTCTGAGTGTGCTCGGAGTGTGCTCTGAGGGTGTGTGAGTGTGCTCTGAGGGTGTGTGAGTGTGCTCTGAGGGTGCTCTGAGTGTGCTCTGAGGGTGTGTGAGTGTGCTCTGAGGGTGTGTGAGTGTGATCTGAGGGTGCTCTGAGGGTGTGTGAGTGTGCTCTGAGTGTGTGTGAGTGTGCTCTGAGTGTGCTTGGAGTGTGCTCTGAGGGTGTGTGAGTGTGCTCTGAGGGTGTGTGAGTGTGCTCTGAGTGTGTGTGTGTGTTCTTAGGGTGTGTGTTCTGAGGGTGTGTGTTCTGAGGGTGTTCTGACGGTGTGTGAGTGTGTTCTGAGTGTGTTCTGACGGTGTGTGAGTGTGTTCTGAGGGTGTGTGCTCTGAGGGTGTGTGAGTGTGCTCTGAGGGTGTGTGAGTGTGCTCTGAGGGTGTGTGAGTGTGCTCTGAGGGTGTGTGTTCTGAGGGTGTTCTGACGGTGTGTGAGTGTGTTCCGAGGGTGTGAGTGTGTTCTGAGGGTGTGTGAGTGTGTTCCGAGGGTGTGTGTGAGTGTGCTCTGAGGGTGTGTGAGTGTGCTCTGAGGGTGTGTGAGTGTGCTCTGAGGGTGTGTGAGTGTGTTCCGAGGGTGTGTGTGAGTGTGCTCTGAGGGTGTGTGAGTGTGCTCTGAGGGTGTGTGTGTGCTCTGAGTGTGTGTGTGTGTGCTCTGAGTGTGTGTGAGTGTGATCTGAGGGTGTGTGTTCTGAGGGTGTTCTTAGGGTGTGTGTTCTGAGGGTGTTCTTAGGGTGTGTGTTCTGAGGGTGTTCTGACGGTGTGTGAGTGTGTTCCGAGGGTGTGAGTGTGTTCTGAGGGTGTGTGAGTGTGTTCCGAGGGTGTGTGCTCTGAGGATGTGTGAGTGTGCACTTGTTTTCTTCAGGTACAAACATCCACACCAATCAGTGAGCAATCCATGACCAAAAGTCTTGGCAAAAAACAGTCATGCATTCTTAAGTGAAACTAAACACTTTACGGTCACTGCATGCACACGGATCATGTGATCTGTGAGAGAAAAGAGAGAAGCAGGTGCATGATGGGATTGAGTGGTTCACCTCGCTCTTAATGAAGAAATGAGCCAGCAAACGGAGAAAAGAAACACTGCGTTTGTCAGAGCGCCCGTCTAACACACTGCACAACCTGCACACAAGATCACAACACATGACGGTCCGTGACGTGTGTGTGTGTGTGTGGAGAGATGATGATGATGATGATGATGAACGTACGTGTGGTACAGGAATGCTCCGGCTGCGCAGGCGAGACCTCGGTGTGTGGAGAAAACCAGAGGATACACAGCAGCGCACTCCTCTTCACTCAGGCCCTCTTCTGTCTGCCTGCACACACACACACACACACCATCAATGCTGATGTTTATAAGCATAGACATGCGTTCAGCAGTGACATCACTTCCTCTTGAGAACCGGATGAAGCTCCAGCTGAAACTCACTGTTGGATGAGCAGCAACAGCTTCACCGCTTCCACAGCCACATCTGAGTCTTTATCCAGGATCATACACACCATCCGTTCCTGAGGAGAAACACACACAATCATCATCATCCTCATCTCTCCACACACACACACACACACACACACACACACACACACACACACACACACACACACACACACAGCACTCGCACTCCACACACACACACACACATACACTGCACTCACACTGAACACACACTGCACTCACACTCCACACACACACACAGCACTCACACTGAACACACACTGCACTCACACTGAACACACACTGCACTCACACTCCACACACACAGCACTCACACTCCACACACACATACACTCACACTGAACACACACTCCACACACATACACTGCACTCACACTGAACACACACTCCACACACACATACACTGCACTCACACTGAACACACACTGCACTCACACTCCACACACACATACTGCACTCACACTCCACACACACATACTGCACTCACACTCCACACACACACTCCACACACACATACTGCACTCACACTCCACACACACATACATACATACTGCACTCACACTCCACACACACATACACTGCACTCACACTCCACACACACATACACTGCACTCACACTGAACACACACTCCACACACATACACTGCACTCACACTCCACACACACATACACTGCACTCACACTGAACACACACTGCACTCACACTCCACACACACATACTGCACTCACACTCCACACACACATACTGCACTCACACACTCCACACACACATACTGCACTCACACTCCACACACACACACATACATACTGCACTCACACTCCACACACACATACATACTGCACTCCACACACACATACATACTGCACTCACACTCCACACACACATACATACTGCACTCACACTCCACACACACTAGGGTTGTGCCGATAGACGATAGTCAGAGATATCGCTGATGGCAGATGGCTTTGACGATATCAGTACGATAATTGGCTCGTTTTACCATTAATGTATTAAATTATTATTATTTTAAAGCTAGTATTGTTATTAAATTAATATTAGGAACTACAATTAATTTGCCTTGCCTAAATTCATAACGACATCACCACATAGCCTAACACTTCTGACATCACCGACACGCTCGTATAAGGACTCCTCTAAGAAAAGTTTTTAAAACAGACTAAAAAAACTACACACACTCCACACACACTGAGTTCTGCTAGAGTTCTTACGAGATCAAGAAAATATGATCATAAAACACCGATTTTATCATCACGGCATTGGTTACCTATAAAGCTCCGTATTAATTATAAGGTATTGCTACTGACTTATAAAGCCCTAAACGGCTTAGCTCCAGTCTATTTAACGGATCTTCTATCGCCCTATAATCCATCGCGCTCTTTAAGATCACTAAATTCAAGGCTTTTGGTCATACCTAGGATATCCAGAACCACCAAAGGAGGGAGAGCATTTTCACATTTGGCTCCAAAACTCTGGAATAGTCTTCCTGATACTGTTCGTTGCTCAGACTCGCTCTCCCAGTTTAAAACTAGATTAAAGTCGCATCTCTTCAGCCAGGCATTCATATAATCCTACAGTTCAAACTACAATCCGGCCTCTAGCTCATAAATGCCAGAGGAGAACTGGCCCCCGACTGAGCCTGGGTTCTCTCAAGGTTTTTTTTTCTCCATTAGGTCACCTGATGGAGTTTTAGGACACCATTAGGTCACTTGATGGAGTTCTTCGGTTCCTTGCCACTGTTGCCTTTGGCTTGCTCAGTTGGGGATATTTTAGGGATATTTAATTTAATTTTATCAATCAATAAATTCCTCTTGAAACAAACTTTGTTGTATTATTTTAATTTAATACTGTGAAGCTGCTTTGATACAATCTGTATTGTGAAAAGCGCTATACAAATAAACTTGACTTGACTTGACACTGCACTCGCACTACACTAACCTTGCACACACACACCCTGAAGCGGCTGATGAACTCCAGCTCGTACAGCTTCTGGAGGGTCAACACACACTGCACTCGCACTCCACACACACTGCAATCTCACTCAAATATTCTGAATGTTCTGATCCAATCTGACCTCTGACCTGTAATGCTGCCTGGATCATAATCATACACTGTTCGCTCGTTGGTCAGAGGAGGACTGAGCGACTGAGTCTAACCCTAACCTTTTGGCTTGCTTAGTTGGGGACATTTAATCTTTAAAGTCCCTGTAAAGTCAAAATTAAGTATGTGTTCTGAGTTTGTCACACCACAGAAAAATGTGTTATGAGCCACACAGCCAAATTTGAATGATAAAAAAAGCAGCCAAGTAAATAAAATAAGCTATCAAAATCTTGAAAAAATGAGCAGTAGTCTCTGCTCTCTAACGCTGGGGGCGTGTCCACTGGCTGCGCTGAAACCACGGCCACTCGCGGGAAAGTTGGCTCGCGGGCACGCACTGCCGATGATGGCACCAGCTGTCGTCGTGGCGGGAGGATGAAGGCCGAGGCGGGAGATAGTCGGTTCGGCCCCATTCACCAGTAACAGCGGATTATCAGTGAATCCCAGTTGTCTCCGACGAAAGTTTATAAAACTATCCTGTGTAAAATGATCACTACAGAGGCGGGTTTTGGCGATGATCCTCAGCTCTCCATCAAGGCAGCTCTTCACAAAATTAATCCACCTCTTGTTGATATGATCGTTGTTCGGAAATTTAAATAAGGACACCGATCTGTTTTGTAAGTGATCGCATCCAGGTAATACGCATTTCCGTGACGACGGCATAGCTAGCTAGCAAACTGTAGGCTGTAGTAAATAGTACTGACAGTAACTCGCGATTGAGCGGCGAACTGATAAGGGAGGGGCCAGCCTCGGTGGCTCCAGTGCGTCATCAACAGTAGGGGCGGGGCCAGCCTCAGTGGCTCCAGTGCGTCATCAACAGTAGGGGCGGGGCCAGGAGCTCAGTGGCTCCAATGCGTCAGAGCCCCCGTTTTAGCCCCGCCCAAAAAATCCGGAACACAGCAACGGTGAAAAACTGTTTAACTAACCCTAACTCCACAAGTCAGTACTTCACAGTTCACAGTCTTTGTAATGCGTTTTAACAATACATTTCTAACATTTATCATGTGTTTAGATTTTTTTTTTTGAATTGCCTTTACAGGGACTTCAAGGTGGACGATGACGCAATTTTCATCTAGAAAAAAACTTTGTTGTATTATTTTCATGTTATCACTGTGAAGCTGCTTTGATACAATCTGTATTGTAAAACGCACTGACTTGACTCCGCACTCGTGAACTCTTGCTCGTACAGCTTCTGGAGGGTCAACACACACTGCAATCACACAGACACACACACTCACCCTGAAGCGGCTGGTGAACAGCTCGAGGCGGCTGATGAACTCCTGCCCGTACAGCTTCTGGAGGGTCAACACACACTGCAGACGCACCGCCGCTTGCTGAAACACACACACACACACACACACACACACACACACACACACACACACAGTGTGACTGTACAAGCTCTCAGATCTGATCCTCAGTGTGTGTTTCTGCTCAGCGCACCTTGTCATGCAGCATCCAGCCCACGTATTTGAGGTGTTCGTCGTTGAGGAAGCGCACGGGATTGTCCCGGATCCACACGCCCATCTCCTGCATACACACGGCCCGGATCTCAGGGACACGGTCCCGGTACCGGTGCACGAACACACCCTTGAAGATCCCGTTCATCAGAGAGCGCAGGTCCTCCTGATGCTCCAGCAGCTGCGCACACACACACACACACAGTTTATAGCTAATATGTGTGTGTGTGTGTGTGTGTGTAAGTGAGGTGTGAGTGAGAGAGTGTGTGTGTGAGTGAGTGAGTGTGTGTGAGTCTGTGTGAGAGTGAGAGAGAGAGAGAGAGAGAGAGAGAGAGAGAAAGCGCGAGTGTGTGTGTGTGTGTGTGTGTGTGTGTGTGTGTGTGTGTGTGTGTGTGTGTGTAACCTCTCTGTAGGAGTTCTCTAGTTCTTCTACTCGGTCTACGGCTCTGTGTTCCACTGGCTTGTTCTTCTCCAGCTCACAGCGTCTCTGGGTCATCAGCGCTTGAACGTTCACATCGGCAGCGACCGACACTATAGACGACATCAAGCGCATGGCTACACACACACACACACAACACACACACACACTCCTTCAGCACCAGTTATTACAACGTTTTTCACTGTAACGACAGTAAGACGATGAACTCGCTCATCACTAATTAATAATTAAGCATGTGTTTGATCACAGTGATGGCCGCTGCAGGATCAGTGGACGAGCGTCAGTCATGAGGCTGTGAGGGACTCAGCTCACTGGACTGCACTGCTGATTAACAACATGCCGACTGTTCCGAAAAAAACTTCCAGCAGACAAAAACTCCACAAAACAGTTTTGAAAGTTGTGAAAATGACGTGATCGAGGCCTTTATAGTAAAGGGTTAGGGTTAGTGTTATTTAGGGTTAGCCTAGCCCTAACCCTTTATAGTAAAGACTGGAAGTGTTTCCCTCACAGCCTCGTTTTCTTCTCGTATTCAATATGGCGTCTAACCGAACTGAGGTCTGTAGGGTAATTTTAGCAGCGCTGTTTCTACACAATAACACAAGGCAGTTTGATCCTAAACTTTGAAATACATTTATTTACTTTAACTTAAAATAAGTCAATCAGCTTTATTTCTGTAGCGCTTTATACAATACAGGTTTCAAAGCAGAATCAGTGATGCAAACTTCAAAAATGAGACAAATTCAATTTCGCCTGTAAAGCAGCTCTAAAAAGAAAATAGAGTCATTATTCACATCAATTCAGTGCAATGTTGTGTGATACTTTGGTGTGATGTGTGTGATACTTTGGTGTGGTGTGTCAAGTCAAGTCATCTTCATTTATATAGCGCTTTTAACAATGTAGATTGTTCCAAAGCGGCTTTACAGAGATACAAGGATAGTTTAAAGTAACAGAGATTGTTTTGGCTTTATAGCAGATCTTGAATAAAGTTATTTTCCAGCTAAAGTTAATTTGATTGATTCACTTCCGTAGCAACGATCATTAGTTATTAACTTAGGGGCCGCTAACACGACACCGTTTTAACAGGAAACTCTACACAGACTTTAAACGCTAACCTGTGAGATCGCTGATGGCGTGCACATGCGTATTACCAGTTCAGTCTATTGGTGTGCGCGTTTGAATATATGTGCGCAGGTTTGTAATTCCCTACAAACCAAGCCTTAAAAAACGACTTGTCTGGCCTTAACATTTTGATACAGAATTGTATCACTTCAGGGTAGATACGCGAACCGCATTTTCCCGACAACGCTTTATCTGTAGAGTGGTAAAGGGATCCTCCATAAGGAGAAACTAGTTGGCACTTTAGCACCCCGCTATGACATCTGGTGTGTGTGAGACTCTGGTGTGTGTGATACTCACCGATGAGCGTGCTGGTGTGCCTGAACGCACGCACCTGCGAGTCGGCCAGACCCGTGAGCAGAGCAATGAGCGACGAGAAGAGGAAGTCGTCATACAGGAGAGTGTTGCGGCAGCCGCGGACCAGCAGAGACACAAACTCACACACACCCTCGCGGAAGTGACGCCACTGAGAGCCGAGCGACACCAGCGGATAGCTGACCGAGTCCTGCAGAGACAGAGAGTGTGTGTGTGTGAGTGAGTGAGTGTGTGAGTAAGTGAGTGTGAGTGAGTGAGTGAGTGAGTGTGTGTGTGTGTGTGTGTGTGTGTGTGTGTGAGTGTGAGAGTGTGAGAGAGTGAGTGAGTGAGTGAGTGTGTGTGTGTGTGTGTGTGTGTGTGTGTGTGTGAGTGTGAGAGAGTGAGTGAGTGAGTGAGTGTGTGTGTGTGTGTGTGTGTGTGTGTGTGTGTGAGTGAGTGAGTGTGTGAGTAAGTGAGTGAGTGTGTGTGTGTGTGTGTGTGAGTGTGAGAGAGTGAGTGAGTGAGTGTGTGTGTGTGTGTGTGTGTGTGTGTGTGTGTGTGAGTGAGTGAGTGTGTGAGTAAGTGAGTGTGAGTGAGTGAGTGAGTGAGTGTGTGTGTGTGTGTGTGAGTGTGAGAGAGTGAGTGAGTGTGTGTGTGTGTGAGAGTGTGAGAGAGTGAGTGAGTGAGTGTGTGTGTGTGTGTGTGAGTGTGAGAGAGTGAGTGAGTGAGTGAGTGAGTGTGTGTGTGTGTGTGTGTGTGTGTGTGTGTGTGTGTGTGTGTGTGTGTGTGTGTGTGTGTGTGTGTGTGTGTGTGAGTGAGTGAGTGTGTGAGTAAGTGAGTGTGAGTGAGTGAGTGAGTGAGTGTGTGTGTGTGTGTGTGAGTGTGAGAGAGTGAGTGAGTGAGTGTGTGTGTGTGTGTGTGTGTGTGAGTGTGAGAGAGTGAGTGTGTGTGTGTGTGTGTGTGTGTGAGAGTGAGTGAGTGTGAGAGTGAGTGAGTGAGTGTGTGTGAGAGAGAGAGAGAGTGAGTGAGTGAGTGTGTGTGTGTGTGTGAGTGAGTGAGTGAGTGTGTGTGTGTGTGTGTGAGTGTGTGTGTGTGTGTGTGAGTGAGTGAGTGTGTGTGTGCATGTGTGTGAGAGTGAGTGAGTGAGTGTGTGTGAGAGAGTGAGTGAGTGAGTGAGTGAGTGAGTGTGTGTGTGTGTGAGTGTGTAAGCATTGCATATCTTCAGACCGTTCACAATAATAACAGACCAATCAGCTGTGAGCTCGTGGTTAAACTTCAGCAGTAAAACAAAGAAAGTAATCCTGTTTTTAAAACTAACATTTCTGTATTATAAATTATTTGTCACATGTTCTATTGCTTGGCAAAATTTCACAGGTGAAAGGAAATGTGACTGGATGTGACGATGAAACACAGATTCAAAGCTATTCTTCTAGCTATCAAACTGTTTATGGATCATTTTATTATATTGTGTGAAACGACACCGCCAGACCGAACAGCTGCTGATCCGTGTGTGTGTGTGTGTGTGTGTGTGTGTGTGTGGACCCTCTGAACTGAGGAACATGTGACCCGTACGGGGAACATATGACACAGCCTCTGACCTCGTTGAACTCTTTGGTCAGGTGACTGATGATGTCAGCGTTCTGCAGGCTGTTGAACATCTCTCTGGTGACGACACCTGACACACAACAGAGGCGGTTTGTTTCAGAACACACAGATATCATCACGTTTGTGTGTGTGTGTGTGTGTGACACGTCACCTTTGCAGCCGCTGCACTGAACCACGAAGTTGATGAGCTCCAGAAGCCCCGCCTCCCGGTCACGCCTGTACTCGTCCAGCCAATCATCCGTCACCGTCTGGGAGAAACAGCCAATCAGAGAACTGAACACACACTGGACACACACAACCCTCAGTGTGTGTCTCACCTGCAGCGCACTCCGGCCCGACCGCACAGCCTCGTACAGGTGAGTGAGTGTGTGTGTGTGTGTGTGTGTGTGTGTGTGTGTGTGTGTGTTTGTCTTACCTGCAGCGCACTCCGGCCCGACCGCACAGCCTCGTACAGGTGAGTGAGTGTGTGTGTGCGTGTGTGTGTGTGTGTGTGTTTGTCTTACCTGCAGCGCACTCCGGCCCGACCGCACAGCCTCGTACAGGTGAGTGAGTGTGTGTGTGTGTGTGTGTGTGTGTGTGTGTGTGTGTGTGTGTGTGTGTGTGTGTGTGTGTTTGTCTTACCTGCAGCGCACTCCGGCCCGACTGCACAGCCTCGTACAGGTGAGTGTGTGTGTGTGTGTGTCTTACCAGCAGCGCACTCCGGCCCAACCGCACTACGGCCCAACCGCACAGCCTCGTACAGGTGAGTGTGTGTGTATGTCTCACCTGCAGCGCACTCCGGCCCGACTGCACAGCCTCGTACGGGTGGGTGAGTGGGTGAGTGAGTGAGAGTGTATGTGTGTGTGTGTGTGTGTGTGTTTTAGTGTTGTCAAAAGACCCGGTACTTCGGTACCAAGTCGGTACTAATTTTTTTTTAAACGTCACGGTACCAGGTTTTCTCAAACCCGGT
>JAJAVR010000052.1:155000-202500 GCA_021554675.1 Leuciscus idus
AGCTGAAACTCAAAGTCACTTCCGGTTAGAGAGACGTCGTCGTCGTCCCCCCCCGAACTGCGTCACATACACACACACACTCGATCATATGACAGAACGACATCAGGGTTCATATGTGTGAGTGTGTGTGTGTGTGTGTGAGAGTGTGTGTACCTGTACAGCTCCGACTCATCCATGCTGCTGATGGTCTGCAGATTAACCGTTATTGATCATGTGACTTTATGCTCTCGATCGACAGTAACAGGTTTGAATCAGCAAGATCTTCAACAGCAGAAGCTGATCATGAAACGCCTGATGAACACAACACATTAAATCTACAGATCACAGCGTAGTGGCATGAGCTCTGAGGTGCTAACCCAGAGGATCAAACCTCACAGATGTGTGTGTGTGTGTGTGTGTGTGTGTGTGTGTGTGTGTGTGTGTGTGTGTGTGTGTGTGTGTGTGTGTGTGTCTATTCCACATGCAGGATCACAACATGATACAGTGTCATCGGGCAACTACGCAAAATAATTTCTGAATCATTTTGTTTTTTTACTGGTTTCCAGAAACAAACTATCGGAGAGAACCGGTCAGACGTGCCTTCACTGCTCCGTCACGTACGAGAGAACGTCCCTCAAACTACACACTTCAAAAACCATGTAAAGTGAACATGACAGAAATACACACAACGTTGCTTGATGAATCAATGTCTTCTAAAACAAACAGACAGGTGTGTGTAAGAAAAATATAAATATCTTATAAACCCTGGCTTCAGGTCATCTGTGTTCTCCTGCCTGTGAAACCGGCTATAGTACCAGCTATAGTTATATAGTTAAAGGTATAGTGGAGGATTTTCCCGAATTTTAGAAAAGAACCGCCCTCTCCACTTTTTGAAAAAAAATGCACATGCGCAACACTCTACCTGCTCCCGAGAGGTATTAAACGTGTGCACGAGAGACGGCTAGCATCGCTAATCATAGCTTACATTAACTTTTACTAGCAGTGATTTTAAATGGATTTCTCCAAATAGCATGCCACACTTTACCTGTCGAGTAGAAACTTTGCTCAACCTGTGCTTTTAGCGCACGCCAGCGTGTGAAATATTCTCCCAAAAACACTCTGGTCTGGTTTCTTTCTTCAGAGGCTTTTCTCTTCTTGTCATACAATTCGTAGACACTTTTTCTCTTGCGACCCTCAGACATTTTGAAAAAACCCGGTGAGAACGGCGAGCTTCAATGAATGGCTGAAACCGTAGCTCACCACACATATACACCTGAAAGTGCGCATGCGCAGAAAGCGAAAACTACCTAGGGACGAGCACGTACGACGGCCTTACATAAACATATCACCAGAATGACTGACAATTAGGAGGACCAATAGTCTTGATGATCCACCCGGAAAAAGAAAATCCTCCACTATACCTTTAAGCGTAGCTATAGTATTCTAGCGGCAGTGACGGAGAACTTCACTGGTGTAACTCACTGAACAACTTTAACAACGACTTCACCTTCATAAACTTCATAAACTAAGTGTTCACAATAGGGGCATTTCTTTCACTCGAGTACGAGTCAGCCTTGTTCACAACATGGACAGAATGGATGAATTATAAATGTGACTGATGACACTGCCAATAGACTACATTTTCATAAAGATGTTACAGAAATGTATTTTAGACTATAGCCTATTGTCTTTTTTTGTATAGCTTGATAAATACGAAAAAATAATTTGTTGTTATTTGTGACGAAAATGCTTAGTGTAGATTAAAAACTTGTTGCATTGACTCTCTCATAATAACATTCATTTGTCGCCACCTACTGGTGTAAACATGTAACAACACTAAAATAAACTTTTTGATGAAAGTACTCAAAAATAATAACCCTAAGGTAGGCATCATGAGATCGCATACTTTACTACTGCTGAGGCCTCGCGATCTTCCTCAGTCAGCAGAAAGCAGTGTGTGACTAGAGGAGTGTGTCCAAACTCACACGTCACAGGACTCACAAACGAGTCGGCAAAAAATACCCGGATGAGCTGCTACTTCCGGCGAGGTTCTGAAGTGTGCTTCATATGATGCTCACTCTCTTCAATAAGTACTTACTTTGAGAGAGCTAAAAAAAAAGTGTGTTGAATGCTATCCATTCGCCATGGTCTCAGTTTGTCATGTGACCTACGTGTCAGTTGTGTCACTTCACTGGCGTTCATAAATCTTCGTTTTTGCTAATTGTATTGGTTAAGTTCAGTCTTCTGGATTATTGTTACTTCATCAGTTAAAACTGCACTCATGCATTCAAATCTACACAGAGATTGAAAAATAATTAATGAGTAAAACATGACAAACATGAGCAAACAAAGCCCTCTACACTCAAAAATAATTATCAAATCATCTGTTAACAACATTAATTAAAACCGATGCAAAACCAACATGAGAAAGACAAGTTCCGTTTTTACCTCACAAAATCGTAACCTTTTAAGTAAATTTACTTTAAACTCGATAATCTGTCCGAAGAAAGTCTCTTACCTCAGAATCAGTTAATGGGCAACTTCGGCAGATTTCCAATTATTGATCACTATCGGAAGAAAACTGAAGTGTGAAGTTATTGATCTGTCTGTGACTGACTGACAGTTCGCGCGCAAATCTCTCACTGGTCACCAGTCAAGGCAAAGAAACATCTCTGGAAAATGATTGGCTGGTGACTCTGGCCGTCTGGACGATCCAATGTCTGAACAGAGTCAAGTCTGATTGGATGAATCCTGCATTGGCACAAGGCATAGCAACAGTTCTTTGTGCACCCCTTGATTAATGATTTAATTTATTTATTACATTCTTAATCTTGGCAAAGTCTCTAAATGTTTCTTAGCTTTTTTGTGTTGGATTTAGTGCGTATTGAATTATTGACTATAATGACAGCAGCTGGCAGCGATCAATACTGGCAGCAGCGAGTCACGTGACTTATCCTGATCTCTCCTCATCTCTCTGTTTAGGATAGAAACACGTTCTGAGACTATATTGTTTTAGTGATGTATTATGTATGTTGATAATAATAATAATAATAATAATTATAACAATAACAATAATAATAATAAAATGGATAAAACTTTTAGACTAACATTGCAGATCGCTATGAGCTAAAGTATGGGGTTCAGAATTGTGTATTTCAGTCTTTTCTACGCTGTACAGTTGCTTTAATTTTATTTAGTGAAAGAGTCATTAATCATATAAAAACATTAACGACACGTTAATTATAGGCTACATCTACTCATTAAATCGTGTTTGACGTCGCATCCATTTAACTCGTCCAATTGAGTTCATAAATGAAAGCGCACATAAATGAACGTGAATCATTTCATTATCAATACGAATCATTATTTTCAGATTTTTTTTTTTATCCTTTAAACTCCTTTACACGCCTGATCCGTCGGAATAAAACGGCTCGTACTGTGAAAAATCCGACAAAGAGCGTTTCTATTGTTCAGACACACGCTCTTTAGGGAGGAGGTAGGTGGGTGTGTGTGTGTGTGTGTGTGTGTGTGTGTGTGTGTGAGAGAGAGAGAGAGAGAGAGAGAGAGAGAGAGAGAGAGAGAGAGAGAGAGAGAGAGAGAGAGAGAGAGAGATCATCCCGGGACAAAGAGAGACGCGCTCAGCTGAGACGCAGCAGATTCACTTTTCCTCATATTTAATCACAGATAAAGTGTCTCGCAGCACCGACTCCGTGTTTGTAAAGATGATAAAGATGACGCTGATGTGTGTGATCGCGCTATGGGGCGTCGCGGGCGGCGCGAGGAGCTGCGGAGAGTCACGCCGGGTTTACGGAGAGAAGCACAGCCTGGACACCGCGCCGCACGCGCGCATCAGCGGTGAGACACACACACACACACACACACACACACACACACACACACACACACACACAGACAGAGAGAGAAAGAAAACACTTGCACCTGCTCATAGTGGTTATGCTGTTCGAGAGTAATGTGTTGCTGTAGCTGATCTGTCTGTCATCTGTATGGCAGATTTACGAGCATTTTCATTTTCCAGTCCACAAATAGTCAATATAAAAAATTAATAATGTGAAGTAAACAAAATGATTTAACTAAACAGATTAACTTATAATGTTATAGTGTAAAATGTAACACAGTGGAAATTTTGTTTTGTTTTAGCTGCTTTGATATATAATATTAGATAGTATATGGGCATATAGATGTAGCCTATTGTGCCTAATATATTATACATACTGCATATATTTTGATTGATTATTGATTGTTTGTCGGTCTGATTATATGCAGCCAGATTTCTTTGCTGCTTTATTCCAGAAGTGTGTGTGTGTGTGTGAGTGTTTAAGCTGTGCTCTCGCTGTCAGGTGAACACCTGCGTGTGTGTGCTCGCGACTACACCTGCTGCTCCAGTGAGATGGAGGACACGCTCGCGCGGCAGAGCCAGGCTAACTTCCTGTCCGCGGTCCGAGACACCAGCCACTTCCTGCTCACCACCTTCACTCAGAGACACCGCAGGCTTGATGGTGAGGACGCCTACATTACCAGCTGCTTTATTAATGTGTGATATAGTGTTTTAGTATCAGAGAACAGAGGTTGTGTGTGTTGTGGTGTCAGAAACAGGTTGTGTGTGTTGTGGTGTCAGGTTGTGTGTAATGAAGGCTTTTCTCCTGTGATGTCAGAGTTCTTCCGTGAGCTGCTGGATGTGGCGGAGAGATCGATGAACGAGATGTTCACGCAGACGTACGGTCACCTGTACACACAGAACGCTCACATGTTCCAGCAGCTGTTCACTGACCTAAGGCGCTTCTACACGGGTCAGTGTGTGTGTGTGTGTGTGTGTGTGTGTGTGTGTGTGTCTGTCTGTGTCTGTGTCTGTGTGTGTGTGTCTGTCTGTGAGTGAGTGTGTGTGTGTGTCTGTGTGTGTGTGTGTGTGTGTGTGTGTCTGTGTGTGTGTGTGTCTGTGTGTGTGTGTCAAGTCAAGTCAAGTCAAGTTTATTTGTATAGCGCTTTTCACAATACAGATTGTATCAAAGCAGCTTCACAGTATTCAATTTAAATAATACAACAAAGTTTGTTTCAAGAGGAATTTATTGATTGATAAAATTAAATTAAATATACCCAAAATATCCCCAACTGAGCAAGCCAAAGGCAACAGTGGCAAGGAACCGAAAAACTCCATCAAGTGACCTAATGGTGTCCTAAAACTCCATCAGGTGACCTAATGGAGAAAAAAAACCTTGGGAGAACCCAGGCTCAGTAGTGATGTTAAAGTTGTATTGTGCGAGGTTTTGTGGGCGGTTTTTTGAACCGATAAGTATTACCTCTGTCTTGTCTGGATTTAATAAAAGAAAATTACGCGTCATCCAATCTTTTATATCTTTAACACACTCTGTCAATTTGGAAAATTTAGCGTTTTCATCCGGCCTTGATGAAATATATATTTGAGTGTCATCAGCATAACAATGGAAACTAATTCCATGTTTCCTTATAATATTTCCAAGTGGCATCATATATATTGAAAATAACAGAGGGCCTAACACAGATCCCTGCGGCACTCCATAGTTTACTGGAGTTATGATCGATTTTTCTCCATTTAAATAGACAAAATGGTAGCGGTCAGATAGGTATGATTTGAACCAGCTTAGTGCTTGTCCTTGAACACCAGTATAATTTTGTAGTCGATCTAAGAGTATTGTGTGATCTATAGTATCGAACGCAGCACTAAGATCAAGTAAAACTAGTATTGAGATACAGCCTTGGTCAGAAGCTAAAAGTAAATCATTTGTGTGTCTGTCTGTGTGTGTGTGTCTGTCTGTGTCTGTCTGTCTGTGTCTGTCTGTCTGTGTCTGTGTCTGTCTGTCTGTGTGTGTCTGTCTGTGTGTGTGTGTGTGTGTGTCTGTCTGTCTGTGTCTGTCTGTGTCTCTCTGTCTGTGTCTGTCTGTCTGTGTGTGTCTGTGTCTGTCTGTCTGTCTGTGTGTGTGTGTGTGTGTGTGTCTGTCTGTGTCTGTCTGTCTGTGTCTGTCTGTCTGTGTCTGTGTCTGTCTGTCTGTGTGTGTCTGTCTGTGTGTGTGTGTGTGTGTGTCTGTCTGTCTGTGTCTGTCTGTGTCTCTCTGTCTGTGTCTGTCTGTCTGTGTGTGTCTGTGTCTGTCTGTCTGTCTGTGTGTGTGTGTGTGTGTGTGTCTGTCTGTGTCTGTCTGTCTGTGTCTGTCTGTCTGTGTCTGTGTCTGTCTGTCTGTGTGTGTCTGTCTGTGTGTGTGTGTGTGTGTGTGTGTCTGTCTGTCTGTGTCTGTCTGTGTCTCTCTGTCTGTGTCTGTCTGTCTGTCTGTGTGTGTGTGTGTGTGTGTGTGTGTGTCTGTCTGTCTGTGTCTGTGTGTGTGTGTTTCTGTGTGTCTGTGTGTGTCTGTGTGTGTGTGTGTGTGTGTGTGTGTCAAGTCACGTTTATTTATTTAGCGCTTTTTACAATACAGAGTGTTTCAAAGCAGCTTTACAAAGATAACAGGAATATAATGCAACAAAGTATATATAGCCGCTCTGGAGTAAACCGTGATGTCATCGTCCAGTTCAGTTCAGTTCTTGTATAATAGTGTCAATGCAGGAGATCAATAATATTGTTGAATATTAAATTAAATGTTACTTTTAATGTCCCAACTAAGCAAGCCAAGCCAAGCCAATGGCAACAAAGGTGGAAAAAGGCAACAGTGACAGGAACCAAAACTCCATCAGTGACAGAATGGAGGAAAAAACCTTGGGAGAACCCAGACTCAGTCTCAGTTCTCCTCTGGCCAACAAACCAACAGTGTATGATTATGATTCAGGCAGCATTACAGGTCAGAGGTCAGATTGGATCAGAACATTCAGAATATTATCCAGTTCCTACTGGTTGAAGATCAGAGTCACGCCGGTATGGAGACGAGTTTGTTGAGGATCAGTGTCGATGAGGCTAGTCTCTACAATCTCTGCTGACACTTCAAGGATGCGTTGTGGGCATGTCTAGGCGCAGGTCCTCCATCTGATCTGGATACGGCCCAGATCCGGCTGACTACATCATGCGTTGTGGTCGTGTCTAGGCGCAGGTCCACCATCTGATCTGGATACGGCCCAGATCCGGCTGACTACATCATGCGTTGTGGTCGTGTCTAGGCGCAGGTCCTCCATCTGATCTGGATACGGCCCGGATCCGGCTGACTACATCATGCGTTGTGGTCGTGTCTAGGCGCAGGTCCTCCATCTGATCTGGATACGGCCCGGATCCGGCTGACTACATCATGGGTTGTGGGCGTGTCTAGGAGCAGGTCCACCATCTGATCTGGATACGGCCTGGATCCGGCTGACTACATCATGGGTTGTGGGCGTGTCTAGGAGCAGGTCCACCATCTGATCTGGATCCGGCCCGGATCCGGCTGACTACATCATGGGTTGTGGGCGTATCTAGGAGCAGGTCCACCATCTGATCTGGATTCGGCCCGGATCCGGCTGACTACATCATGGGTTGTGGGCGTGTCTAGGAGCAGGTCCACCATCTGATCTGGATACGGCCCGGATCCGGCTGACTACATCATGGGTTGTGGGCGTGTCTAGGTGCAGGTCCTCCATCTGATCTGGATACGGCCTGGATCCGGCTGACTACATCATGGGTTGTGGGCGTGTCTAGGAGCAGGTCCACCATCTGATCTGGATCCGGCCCGGATCCGGCTGACTACATCATGGGTTGTGGGCGTATCTAGGAGCAGGTCCACCATCTGATCTGGATTCGTCCCGGATCCGGCTGACTACATCATGGGTTGTGGGCGTGTCTAGGAGCAGGTCCACCATCTGATCTGGATTCGTCCCGGATCCGGCTGACTACATCATGCGTTGTGGTCGTGTCTAGGTGCAGGTCCACCATCTGATCTGGATACGGCCCGGATCTGGCTGACTACATCATGCGTTGTGGTCGTGTCTAGGCGCAGGTCCTCCATCTGATCTGGACACAGTCCTTTTATGCAGCCTAAAAATCAACTGATTTGAATAATAGGAATGTATAATTTTCTATGTGTATGCTAGGTTAAAGAGATGTGTATTTAGTCTAGATTTAAACTGACTGAGTGTGTCTGCTTCCCGGACAATGTTAGGAAGACTGTTCCAGAGTTTAGGTGCTAAATAGGAGAAGGATCTACCGCCAGCAGTCGATTTTGATATTCTAGGTATTATCAACTGGCCAGAGTTTTGAGATCGCAATAGACGTGAAGGACTATAATGCGTTAAGAGCTCGCTCAAGTACTGCGGAGCTAAACCATTTAGTGCTTTGTAAGTAATCAGCAATATTTTAAAATGTATACAATGTTTAATAGGGAGCCAGTGCAGTGTTGACAGAACCGGGCTAATATGGTCATACTTCCTGGTTCTGGTAAGAACTCGAGCTGCTGCGTTTTGAACTAGCTGTAGTTTGTTTATTAAGCGTGCAGGGCAACCACCCAGTAGAGCATTACAATAATCTAGCCTTGAGGTCATGAACGCATTAACTAATTGTTCTGCATTTGTCAATGAGAGCATATGACGTAATTTAGATATAATTTTAAGATGGAAAAATGCGGTTTTACAGATACTAGACACGTGACTTTCAAATGAAAGATTGGTATCAAAGAGCTCACCCAGGTTCCTAACCGACGACGAAGACTTAACAGAGACCACCTTATGATAGCTCTAACATATTTGTAACACGGCTTTGCAGCCTTGGCTAAGTTTACACGAGACTATATAATGGTCTGAGATGTCATCGCTCTGCTGCAGAATTTCAACGGCATCAACATTGATTCCGTGTGATAATATTAGATCTAGAGTATGATTATGACAATGAGTAGGTCCTGACACGTGTTGTCTAACTCCAGTAGAGTTAAGAATGTCTTTAAATGCCAATCCCAATGCATCTTTTTCGTTATCCACATGTATATTAAAATCACCAACAATTATGACTTTATCTGCAGCCAGTACTAACTCTGATAGAAAGTCAGCAAATTCTTTGAAAAAGTCTGTATGGTGCCCTGGTGGCCTGTATACAGTAGCCAGCACAAATCTCAAACGTGATTTATCATTTACACTAAATAATGTTACATTAAGCACCAACACTTCAAAAGAATTATATTTGAAACAAGACTTCTCAGTAATTCTGAAGATATTACTATTAATTACAGCAACTCCTCCTCCTTTGCCTTTCAGACGAGGTTCATGTTTATAACAGTAATCTTGCGGGGTGGACTCATTTAAAGCAATGCAATTGTCTGGTTTTTGCCAGGTTTCTGTGAAACAGCTCATCTAGATTATAGTCTGTAATCATATCATTAACAATGAGTGCTTTTGAAGTAAGGGATCTAATATTCAGCAACCCGAGCTTTATCATTTGCTCATCTGTATTATAGCTGTTTTTTATTTGTTGAACATCGATTAAATGTTTACCCTTAGATGGGTTTGGAAGTTTTTTGTATTTCCTAATTCGGGGAACAGTGTGTGTGTGTGTGTGTGTGTGTGTGTGTCTGTCTGTCTGTCTGTCTGATTGACCTGTCTGTCTCTCTGATCTGTCTGTTTGATTGACCTGTCTGTCTCTCTGATCTGTCTGTCTGATTGACCTGTCTGTCTGTCTGATCTGTCTGTCTGATTGACCTGTCTCTCTGATCTGTCTGATTGATCTGTCTCTCTGATTGACCTGTCTCTCTGATCTGTCTGTCTGATTGATCTGTCTCTCTGATCTGTCTGATTGACCTGTCTCTCTGATTGATCTGTCTGTCTCTCTGATCTGTCTGTTTGATTGACCTGTCTGTCTCTCTGATCTGTCTGTCTGATTGACCTGTCTCTCTGATCTGTCTCTCTGATTGACCTGTCTCTCTGATCTGTCTGTCTGATTGATCTGTCTCTCTGATCTGTCTGATTGACCTGTCTCTCTGATCTGTCTGATTGACCTGTCTCTCTGATCTGTCTGATTGATCTGTCTGTCTCTCTGATCTGTCTGTCTGATTGACCTGTCTCTATGATCTCTCTGTCTGATTGATCTGTCTCTCTGATCTGTCTGATTGACCTGTCTCTTTGATCTGTCTCTCTGATTGATCTGTCTCTCTGATCTGTCTGATTGACCTGTCTCTCTGATCTGTCTGATTGATCTGTCTCTCTGATTGATCTGTCTCTCTGATCTGTCTGATTGACCTGTCTCTCTGATCTGTCTGATTGATTGACCTGTCTGTCTCTCTGATCTGTCTGTCTGATTGACCTGTCTCTCTGATTTCTCTGTCTGATTGACCTGTCTCTCTGATTTCTCTGTCTGATTGACCTGTCTCTCTGATTTCTCTGTCTGATTGATCTGTCTCTCTGATCTGTCTGATTGACCTGTCTCTCTGATCTGTCTGATTGATCTGTCTGTCTCTCTGATCTGTCTGATTGATCTGTCTCTCTGATCTGTCTGATTGATCTGTCTCTCTGACCTGTCTGTCTGTAGGCAGCACCGTGAGTCTGTCTGAGGTTCTGGCTGATTTCTGGGCAGGGTTAGTGGAGCGCATGTTTTCTCTTGTTAACCCTCAGTATGAGTTCAGCGAGGAGTATCTGGAGTGTGTCAGCAAACACGCCGAACAACTACAGCCATTCGGAGACCTGCCACAGAAACTGCACACACAGGTATCCTCTCGCACACGTGCTTTTCATATCACGACGGAGAACAAAATGTGTAGAAAGATGATAAAGATTTCTCAGATCTGCTTATGATGACACACATTTTCACAAGATCACATGTTGTTGTTCCTCTAATTTCAAAACATGCAATACTGTGAGAGACAAAAGTTAAAAGAACTCTCTGATCTCAAATTTAATCAAAAGTACGTTCACACTAAGAACGATATCGCTCTGTTTATTATAAGTGCGCTGAGTTTTGTCATCTGTCTCTTTAAATGCTCAAGCTCTTTAAAGCAAGATGGATTATTATTGGCTGTCAATGTTTTTATCGTTCATCAACTGAAAGTGATTCCAGCGATCTCGTTCCTCTGTGTCGTAATCGTTATAGTTGTGGTGTGACTTGCTGTTCTTTTAGAGTTAGAGCGATTTTTGAAACTCTGTTTATAGTTATTATATTTGGTGACCACATCACTATCAGCGTAACTTCACATCATCATTACTATGATAATACCTCACCTGAGTTTGTTGTGATTGGCAGGTGTCTCGAGCGCTCACTGCGGCGCGGGCGCTAGTTCAGGGTTTAGCTGCCGGCAGAGACATCGTGAACAAGGTGACAGAGGTGAGAGAAGGTTTCTCAGTGCTGGGCATTAATAATGAACATAACTGATCTCACAACCGCAAAAAACTATGCCAAAACAACACAACATGATCAGAAAACTGGGTGTGTGGCGTGACATTGTGTTGAACATGTGCAGATGATCAGAAGCGGTGCCAGGAGCAAACATCAGTTTTAGATTTCCAAACATTCTTTTTGCTAATATTGTAATAATCTCATGAGATTCTTGTGTCTAGAAATGACATTAAAAACCTTCTAACAATCTGAAACTGACAGTTCTATTCTGTAAATAAACAGGGTTATCCCATGAAACCTAATAGATCATCATGTTCTTGATCCTGTGTGTGTGTAGTTGACTGTCGGATCGGAGTGTGTTCGGGCACTGATGCGGCAGTGGTTTTGTCCGCTGTGTCGTGGATCTCCGTCACTCAAGCCCTGTCATTCGCTGTGCCTGAACGTCATGAAGGGCTGCCTGGCCAATCAGGCCGACTTAGACTCGGAATGGAACAATTTCATTGGTGAGAAAGAAAACCATCTCGTTTGTCATTCTGTCATCATTTACTTTTGTCTCGTTCCAAACTTTCTTTCATCTCCAGAACAACAATGAAGATATTAGTACTATTCTATCATCTTTGTCAAATCACCTTTATTTATATAGCACTTTTTACAATACAGATTGTTTCAAGGCAGCTTTACAGAGATAACAGGAAAATAATGCAACAAAGTTTGTTTCCAGAAGAAAATGGCGTCATAGTCCAGCTTAAGTAAGTTCAGTGATGTTTCATTTTTGTTGTAAAAAAGTTATTAATTTAGTTCATATATATATATATATATATATATATATATATATATATATATATATATATCCACTCTTTGAAGAGTTTGTTGAGGATCAGTTGCCGATGGCTGTTGTGTCAATGAAGCCTTACCGGGGAGAGTCTAGTTCAGTGGTTTTCAAACTTTTTCAAGAGCGACCCTTTTTTTTTTTTTTTTTTTTTGACGCGACCCATAGGCATATAGGCCTATTCTTAAGCCTTTTCTTAGCAACCGCTTTTGATGATGCACGTGCAGTGGCTTATCCGTGACGCGATCGCAACGCAAAGTTGATTCTGCACTCTTTTGATCTAGCTAAAGCTACAGGGATGCTAATTAACCGGTTAACCATTAACCATTGTAAGAATTTTAACCAATTAATATAGCCTACTATCGTTTGATGTATGCTTAAAAAATTCACTAAAAATATTCCACAACAAATCCTTTAAATTTAATGATATTCAGAACAGAACAAGAATGAAAAAAATATCTATAAACAAGCCAAAACGAAATAATTTCGTTGGGCTCACCTAACTCTCTCATTCGAATACATTTTTTTTTCCATATTCGCGATTTATTTGGATGCTAAACTATTATTTATTGTAGGCTTCTAAGAAAAAATGAAAATGATTATCCCCCCAAATTTTAAATATTTATTAGGCTTCAAAAAATATAAAAACTTTTAATTTAAGTGAACTTAAAACAAACCTTACATAAACCCATTATAAATGTCATATTTACCTGTGCCTTTCCTGTCTAACAGATATGAAATATACAGAAATTGGATAAGGTTATCAAAACATTCCGCACTGCATAAATTATAAACTAAATATAGAGAAATCCGTATTAAAGCTACACGCATTCTTTAGTCAAGAGCTGTTAATAATTTTCTCAGAGAATTAGCTGCTGCCACTTTAGGACCAGCCACAGCTGACGATCTCACGCATCCCATTCTCTCACTACTCTTTACTTTCATTTAAGATTTTATTTAACTCATTTAAGACTGTTCTTACGGTGACCGGGAGGGGACATGTTCGGTTCACTTATTTTTGTCGTGGCCACAACATATTAACTCGTGGGAACGTGATATTAAGTTGTGGGAACGTCATAATAGGCTTGTTTGAGATGCGCCTTGCCTCGCCTGGAATGTATGCGAGAGTAGGCGGCTGCAGTGAGGGGAGGAGTGAAAAAAGCGCAGGCAAGCCGGACAGATCTCTCTTCTCGTAGTGGATCTGACCATTGCGAGATCAAAGATGGATATCGCGGGATTCACGCTCGTGCAGTGTTGCTAATAAACTGGATGTAATTCAAGTTCTGTTGCTTTTATATGAAAATAAATAAAATGAACAAGACACCCAGAGTACTTGTTATTTAATTCCATTCCAAATACATGTTTATCAATATTTTTTTTTCTTTAATACAGACATATGTGTTTTTATTTATTTTCTTTTTTTATAAAAATTAAATTGCATAACCCAAAGAGATCGCACTGTCAGATAGTTTGGGACATGTACACATAAAACATGATATCAGAGTTTTAAAATCAAACAGTTTAAAAGAGAACAATAGGCTACATCACGGTTGTTTAAACCAATGAGCATTAAGCTGTGTCGTCAGTAAGTCGTTTCCCATCATGCTTTTGATCAGCGCAGTCAGTGGAGAGCAACTGCGCTCGACTGCAGAATCCGACACGTCCGACTTGCGGTCGCGAGAGTTTTTTGACATACGTCAGCATGACATCAGAGCAAGGCGGACCGCACTCGGACACATTTCTAACCGGCATGCATCTCGCACTGATCACCGGTGATCGATTCTGCGCAGATTTTGCTCATCTCAAACAAGCCTAATATCTCGTGGGAACGTCATATTAAGTCGTGGCCACGAGATCATTTTGTTGAGGTAACGACATCATTATGTCGTGGCCACGCGATGCAAAGTCGTGGCCTCGAGATCATATGTTGAGGGAACGATATATTTTTCTCGTGGCCACGACTTCATATTTTGAGAGAACGACATCTATTTGTCGTGGCCACGAGTTGAGGGAGCCACAGCGGCCAATACTGTAACCGTAGGCTACCATAGCATAGACTGGGCTACAGCAGAGATGGAGATGACAGAAGAAATAACATTTTAAATTAGGAATGTCATATAAAGATATAGTGCGGTCTTTGGCATTAAGACATGGGTACGTTGTAAGTGAAAGACACATGAAGCGCATTCTTATACTTTTTTGTCGCACGCATATTTAGGGACCGTCTCAAAATTACATGCGACATTGGCATAAACGTTTCTAACTTCAATAGCATTTGAAGACAATGACTTACAGACATAAAACCAACTGTACATTGTTCACCCAGGTCTCATGTATGATGCACACCTTTTATATTTTTTATATTTATGAAAATAAACTTCTAAATCATATGCAAATATTGCTATGTATTTCACCACTGCCACATACCTGACACCTAGATGAACAATGTACAGTTGGTTTTATGACTGTAAGTCATTGTCTTCAAATGCTATTGAGCTTTAAATATGGTCATATTCTGTATATGATCCCATACAGTAGTGAAATACCAATATTTGCATATGATTTAGCAGTTTATTGTCATAAATATCAAAAATATTAAAGGTGTGCAATGTGCATCATACATGAGACCTATATGAACAATATACAGTTGGTTTTATGACTGTAAGTCATTGTCTTCAAATGATATTGAGCTTTAAATATTGTCATATTTTGTGTATGATCCCATACAGTAGTGAAATAGGCCTACATACATAGTAATATTTGCATATGATTTAGCAGTTTATTGTCATAAATATAAAAAATATAAAAGGTGTGCATCATACATGAGACCTGGGTGAACAATGTACAGTTGGTTTTATGACTGTAAGTCATTGTCTTCAAATGCTATTGAAGTTAGAAACGTTTATGCCAATGTCGCATGTAATTGTGAGACGGTCCCTAAATATGCGTGCGACAAAAAAGTATAAGAATGCGCTTCATGTGTCTTTCACTTACAACGTACCCATGTCTTAATGCCAAAGACCGCACTATATCTTTATATGACATTCCTAATTTAAAGTAAAATGTTATTTCTTCTGTCATCTCCATCTCTGCTGTTGCCCAGTCTTGCTAATGGTACGGTTACAGTATTGGCCGCTGTGGCTCCCTCAACTCGTGGCCACGACAAATAGATGTCGTTCTCTCAACATATGATCTCGAGGCCACGACTTTGCATCGCGTGGCCACGACATAATGATGTCGTTACCTCAACAAAATGATCTCGTGGCCACGACTTAATATGACGTTCCCACAAGATATTATGACGTTCCCACGACTTAATATCACGTTCCCACGAGTTTATATGTTGTGGCCACGACAAAAATAAGTGAACCGAACATGTCCCCTCCCAGTCACCGTATGTTCTTGTGAGGATAGGCTACTCGACAAAACGGACATTTTGGCATGCATGTGTGTTGTTCGTTCTAGCGCGAAAGAGAACTTGATACTGGCGCGCGTCTATCTGTGGGTCGTGTGTATGTGTGTGTGTGTGTGTCAGGAGGACATTTACTGACAGCGCGTTCTCTTTTGTCTTGTCGCGCATGAATGGTTTAAAAGCATTTGCATGAATAAGAGCGGGATCATATAACGATAGCTTAGTCACCTGTTGTTGTTTCTGACGTTTCATCGCCTGTGCCGCAACCGCGATACCACGGAGGTGCAGGACGGAGCCTATATCGATGCGCGCGCGTCCGCGTCCGGGAACATCGCGTGCCGTCTCGGTTTTCTTTCCGTCAACTTGTTTGTTAGGTGCCGCGCCTCACAGAAATGGACCAAACCAGAGCCCGTCTACGGAGAGCCTTGGCACTTCCTATTAGCCCCATTGTATCAATCTTGGTTGCAGTTCCATTAGAATTCCACTGGAGGTGATCACGGGCGAGTGCAGACTGAATGGGAGTCTATGGGGCTAGACGGCTAAATGTGTCTCTTTCACCCGATTGCCGTTGAGAAATCTCAAATTTTATTGTAGGTTTTGCAAGATTAACATGGGTTATAGGTCGAAAATGGAATGAACGAGTACTTATGTCCTTTCGATTTCTTACAGGTTGAGTTGTTGTTGCCCATAACACGCTAGCATTCTGCTAATGAACGCTGATTGGTCAGTGAAGGACTGATTACGACCAGAGATACCGCTTGATGGCATCGTGGCATCCGAAGCGGGACCAGAAACAAACAAAACAAAAACTCTTCTAGCACGTATATTTACCTGTGTCAGCTGTGTTGTCGATGCCTCGAGAGAAAAGAAAGTGCAGAGCACGAAAGCACCAAAGTGACTGAAGGATTGCCGTAAAGCAGTATCTCTGGTCGTACGATGTGTATGACGTCATTGACATTTTAAAAGACTTTTTAAAGCAAATAAGTGACTCTAAAAAATCTAACACCCAGCAATGTGTAATTTCTTTGCATCTCCTTTCGAATACAACATTCCAATTACTAGACAAAAAATTATATCCTGAGAAAAGTGGATTTTGATGGGTATAGCGCCATAGACCTCCATTAATTCTGCACTCGCCTGCGAGCGCCCCCGCATGGACAGAGACGTGTTACTGCAGCCAGTCTAGAAACCGGAAGTAAGCAGAGAGTGCCAATTCTCTTCCTATTAGACATTCTCTGACCAAACTCAGTTGTTTAAATAGCCATATTTCGCGTGTTTCTTTTATATAGGCCTATAGACTATGATTTTATGAAAACAAATTTTGTTTTTTAATTTAATTATATTTTCCTTAAATCATCCTGGCGACCCATTTTTTAAGTCTCGCGACCCTCGAAAACCACTGGTCTAGTTGACACAATCTCTGCTGACACTTCAATGATGTGCTGTGGGCGTGTCTAGGCGCAGGTCCACCATCTGATCTGGATACGGCCCGGATCCGGCTGACTACATCATGTGTTGTGGGCGTGTCTAGGCGCAGGTCCACCATCTGATCTGGATACGGCCCGGATCCGGCTGACTACATCATGTGTTGTGGGCGTATCTAGGTGCAGGTCCACCATCTGATCTGGATACGGCCCGGATCCGGCTGACTACATCATGTGTTGTGGGCGTGTCTAGGCGCAAGTCCTCCATCTGATCTGGATACGGCCTGGATCCGGCTGACTACATCATGTGTTGTGGTCGTGTCTAGGCGCAGGTCCACCATCTGTTCTGGATACGGCCCGGATCTGGCTGACTACATCATGTGTTGTGGGCGTGTCTAGGCGCAGGTCCTCCATCTGATCTGGATAGGGCCCGGATCCGGCTGACTACATCATGTGTTGTGGTCGTGTCTAGGCGCAGGTCCACCATCTGTTCTGGATACGGCCGGGATCCGGCTGACTACATCATGTGTTGTGGGCGTGTCTAGGCGCAGGTCCTCCATCTGATCTGGATAGGGCCCGGATCCGGCTGACTACATCATGTGTTGTGGTCGTGTCTAGGCACAGGTCCACCATCTGATCTGGATACGGCCCGGATCCGGCTGACTACATCATGCGTTGTGGTCGTGTCTAGGCGCAGGTCCACCATCTGATCTAGACACGGCCCGGATCCGGCTGACTACATCATGCGTTGTGGTCGTGTCTAGGTGCAGGTCCTCCATCTGATCTAGACACGGCCCGGATCCAGCTGATTAGAGTAAACCTTGGAATAAACAGAGAGACTAACATTAGCGTAGATTCCATTCTTCTTGTGATGAAATAAGTACCTCAAATTGTCAATCCAATAAAAGTGTGCAACTTTTTTCCAGCTTCAAAAATGTATATAAAGATATGGTCAAATGATGGAGAGACATGATGGCTTTATAATGATGAACAGATTTCATTTAGGCATCGATCAGCACATATCAAATATGGTAAACAAGGAAGCTCAAACCTCATCAAAGTGTGTGTGTTTCAGGATAACGCTGATGTGTGTGTGTGTGTGTGTGTGTGCTAACCTGCAGACGCTCTGATGCTGCTAGTGCAGAAGCTTGGCGGGCCGTTTCACTTCGAGCTGGCCACGGACTCCATCGCAGTGACGGTTTCTGAAGGCATCATGTTCATGCAGGAGAACAGCTTCAGCGTCTCTGCAAAGGTACAACATGCAGAAACCAGCAGTCACACACACATCACACACTTGTCCTGTCAGCAGCAGTATTAAAGCTGCTGTCGGCAATTTTTTTTTAATCATATTCAGTGAAATCGACACTGTAATCCGTGGTGGTGGTGGCGCAATGGATAAGACACATGCCTTTGGTGTGAGAGACCCGGGTTCGAATCCACTGTGAGACACCAATGTGTCCCTGAGCAAGACACTTAACTTAGTTGCTCCAGAGGCGTGCGACCTCTGACATATATAGCAATTGTAAGTCACTTTGGATAAAAGCGTCAGCTAAATGAATAAATGTAAAATGTAAATGTAATCCGACAGAACAACATAAATAAGGTGGTTTTAGAAAAAAAACGAGCTTCTAACTCCACCTGGAGCGTGTTATTTGTTTTGCAAAAATCCACCGCTCCCGGATCATCGGGTTCAATCAGCGCTGGGGGGTGTGAGATCTGACTGTCAATCACAGGTCGTGCACACACCACAGATCCCACTCCCCCCTCGCGCACGTTACAATATCACATGCACACGCCTGAAGTTTGTACGACGTGTGATGGCGGAGAGAAAATCTACTAACAAGCTTCCAATTCCTCGGTTATTGCTATCTATGGGTAGATTAGCCAGGGCAGCCTACCTCCGAGTCCATGGTGTTAATCGATGCTGAAGAGACAGACGCGTTCACAGAAAACCTGGTGCACACGCACTGACGAGCACGAACTTGATGGGAGGGTGCTCGCTGGTAGTGGGGGAGGGACATGAGAGTTGTAAACATTCAAAATTTTGCCTAAATTGACTCAATCTGCCAGACTTGCCGACTGCAGCTTTAAACATGAAAAACACTGTCAGTGGTATGTTTCTATCACCCTGTTTTTATTTTGAAGTATCTCATCAGAAATAAATAAATTGCTAAATAAATTCTGACGTAGCGATCATTAAACCCACGTGGGTAATCGGCTGTTTCCATGGAGACGCTGCGGGTGGACGATGTACGTAAGCCTGTACGCTTTAAACTCGTTCTCACTTAAGAGATTTAACCCTAACCCTAACCCTTGTCTGAAGTTTAAAATCATTGGTTACCCGTAAGCCAATCACATAACTTTTGGTTATGACGTGTGTTATGCGCTGGCTCAGCCGCATCTAACTTCCACTGTAAACACATGTATGATGCGAAAACAAAACCATCGAGCGAAATACCGGAGTGAACATGGCTGTGAACGACTTTTGCAGATTATGTGAAGTAAATCTACACATCCACGGTACAATCAGCGTCTACGTCACGGCTCTCAGCCCGCCCTCTGTTCGTTGATTGGCCAGCTGTTTTCAGGCCGGAGGAAAACTGAGAGATAGGTCGCTATCTCAGACTGAGTACAGAAGCGAACTGAAATTGAGCGGAAGTACGAAGTCTGACGTAGTCAGGCTAGCGGAGTGGCTCGCAAAGTCAAAAAACATGCTGAACCAGAGTCAAACGTTGACACATGTGACAGATACATTGACTATGTTTGTTTTCATAGCCTTCAGATTACATTTTGTTGGGATGATGATGACAAAAGAAATCCAGCTTTTTATCTGATTAATTGTAGAGATAATCGGCCAATGAAATAATGGTTATTTCAGCTGGATTGTGTGTGTTACATGAATGCATTGAGCTCATCTAATGTGATTGTGTTTGTTTCAGGTCTTTCAGGGCTGTGGGATTCCTCGGCCGACTCCTGCCAGGAGCAAACGCTCATCGAGAGCGAGAGACAATGGCAAGCCGGCCTTCAGAAGCTACAGCTCTGTGGAGAAACCCACCACCGCATCGGGAACCAACCTGGACCGGCTGGTGAGGCGCTGAGAGAACATCTTCAGAACCAGAGCCACTGAACTGTGTGTTTGACCTGATCCCTGATCGTGTGTGTGCAGGTGGAGGAGCTGCAGGAGCGTCTGCGGCCCATGAGGGGATTCTGGGTAACGCTGCCTCACACCATCTGTAATGATGAACACATGTCCGCGGACGTCACCAATGAGGATCGCTGCTGGAACGGACAGACGCGCGGCCGGTGAGAGAGAATCCTGAACCTCAGCTGAAGAGTGTGTGGCGAGTAACGTTTATACGTGTGTGTGTGTGTGTGTGTGTTCTGCAGATACCTGCCGTCTGTTACCGCTGACGGTCTGGTGAATCAGATTAATAACCCAGAGTTGGAGGTGGATGTTGCTCGGCCAGACGTCAAAACGCGGCGGTTGATCATGGAGCTGCGAGTGGCTGTGAACAGACTGAGACTCGCTCAGGCCGGACGAGACGCAGAGTTCATCGACAGTGAGTGTATCTGTGCTTTTATTATGTCGTAACCCACACAACACGACTGACAACTAGGGCTGCACGATTAATCGCAATTTCCATGTAATCGCACTTAAATCGAGATGGCTTATCGTGATTTTGAAATCGCAAAGATTATTTTTTATGCGCAGCTTGTCATTGATGATCGGCTCTGTAAACGCTGCTCACTCTGAAAGCACTGAGTTTGAATCGCTTATAACGTGCATTTGAAAAAGCAATACGCGTCAAACATCTTTCCAAACATGAGAAGCATTTATGAACCTCTTGTCCAACAACAGACAACATTTAATAACATGCTTTTACTCCAAACTCACTTCATAAGGACAGTTGAGCTCCTCCTTCTAAAATAATCGCAGCCTGTGCCAAATCGCGTGCAGTTTCAGTGCGATTAATTGTGCAGCCCTACTGACAACCGTGCGCTTGATTTAACAACTCTAAGGGAAACCGGGTAAATGTTCTCATGCACTTTTTCTTCACTACTTTTGCTGAGGGTTGTAACACAAATTCATCTTTATTTTTCTATCATCTGTGAAGCTGCTTAGAGCATTTATATTGTTAAAAGTGCTGTAGGAACTAATGTAGACTGTGATATAAACACCAGAGTTCCCGCTGTGTTTGTGTTTATTTGTGTGTGTGTGTGTGCAGGTGATGTGGAGGCCGGCAGCGGGTCTGGAGGCGCTGGTGAAGCGGGTGAACGGTTCAGTGACGACTGGCCCGGTTACGGCTCCTTCTCTCCGCCTCGTAACGCTCCGGCTGACCGGCTCCGCCCCCGAGACACGCCCCCTGCTGACAGGCTTCACCCCCGGGACACGCCCACCAATAAGAGGAATCGGCTGAATGGACGAAGCCGATCTGATGCTGGAAGACTCTCTCCTCCGCTCCTGTCTGTTCTTCTCCTCTTTACTGTCTGTTTTTCACTCTGCCTTTAATGAAGATCCGGCTCTCAGCGGCCCACATGAGCACAAACACCAGCATCAGCAGATCAAACTGCAGGAGGACTGTTTTTACATTTGTCTATTTTTACAAAGCAATGCTGTGCATTCCGTAGTTCTTTCTGATTGGTTAGTAGTCTGTGGTCAGTTGATCTCAAAATGCTGAATTTGAAATAAAAATGTTTGGACCGATTTGATGTGATGTTCGACACCGTTCCTGTAATCATGAGGAATGTTAGTTCAATGTGTTGATGATATTTATTTCTGCCTATTACCATGGTTGTATAACATTGAATGTACTGTTGTAAACTGATTTTATTTATTTATTTAGCCCTATGTACAGTGTTTGTGTACTGTATCTGTATGTGTGACAAGTGATTTTTTTACAGCAAAAACCTCAAGGTTTTATGAATGAAACAGTGAAGGACTACAGATGGATGAACAGAAGGGTTAGAGGTAAAGAACAGGTAAATCTGTTGTTGTTGAACCTGGGAAGATTAGCTGTAGGTTTATGCTAAAAGGAACGATTAAAGAAAACCTGTTTCTGACTTCTTCCAGAAGTGCTCATTCGTTAATTATTTTGACCTGGAGTGATGTTGTTCTAGTCCAGCAGCGCAGCCAGGGTTACAGCTCTGATTCAGATATTTTTGTTTGTATTTTCACACTGGCCCACTGCCTGGACACACAGGGAATGTAGTGATAAAAACAAGTTTCCTATTTTTAATCCTTGTTTCTTGTCCACTGTGGGAGATGTTGATGCTATGATTCTGATGTGTGCAAAGTACCATCAATAGATCCTGTTGATGTTCCAAACAAATAACTGAAGTTTATTCAATCAAAAATAATGATGCATTGTAACATAAAACAAAACAAAGAACTTATAGGCCGCCTGCAGGTTTGTTGCACTCCTCGCTCCATGTGTACAGTCTAGAGACTGTGTGCTTTCACCAGCGCCCCCTCCTGTCAGGCGTGGCCTATGCTTTATCCAACTTTCCCCTCTCACCTATACTGGAGAAATAAACACAGTTAACAATACACAACAAACTGATATTTAAATGAACAAATTTATACAAATTAAATGAGGTGGTAAGTATGGCTCCTACACCCGGCCCCTTATTGAGCGTTTAAGCATCAATTACAATAAATGTAAATGCAGTCAAATAAGTCTATACAAGAAAAATGAATACTCATCCTAAAAATCTTTATTCAGATCTAATTTTCTGCATGTTCTAATAGCAGGCAAAGTTTGGTAATAGGTCTTTCCAAGAAATCAGTCTTTGTCTTAAGTTTAACAGTTCTTACGAGTTTAATAGATTTCGAATGTCCTGACAAAAAACAAACGTGCCATTACATAATTTGTGCCGAGGAGCATTCAGTTACTGAACAGATCAGACACGGGCACATAGACATTTTATAATGTGTACTGTTGATTATTTATTTACTTATTTATTGATTCATCTTAGCTATTGGACTGATGACTGCATGTCACCACCATTGCTGCGTCGTTGTTGTTTCTGTTCTGTTTTCTGTATCCTCTATGTCTACAAAGTTGTTGGATGTTTGGGGTGGGTTTTAAATTTTTTATTGCTAGTTACTGTTATCTGTGCTAATGTTCAATGTGGCTCCCTTGAGTGCAAAACAAATTCCCCTCGGGGCAATAAAGGTTTCATTCATTCACTGTTTTATCTAACAATAGATCTTTGTTTAAAAATAAAATATATTTATAAAATCTGTGAGGCAGTGATCCGCTCATGGCTGACCGTTGCTGTTGACAACTGAAACCGGACAGTGAATCTCTAGTTCACAGCAAGCTTTGCATAGTGCTGGTTTTGGATGGTTGGATCACTGGTTTGTTCTTGCTGTGATCTCATGTGAGTGACAGGTTGACCCGTCCTTGTGATGCTGTGAGAAATACAGTACAGTGTGTTCGATAGATTGTACTGTTATTGAAAAACATAATTACAAAAGACTTTCAATAGATAAAAACTCCATAAAACTGTTTTAAATGTTGTGAGTTTTGAAAATTACATGTTTTGGTCCTTACGCTTGATCCAGAGCCAGTTGCAGCTTTTTTCGGCAGCACTTGACATGGACTTGATGGCCTGTTGGAGAGAGCGACCATTCACTCCTATTTTTCTCAGCAAACTGGTAGTAGATGTGGCAACAAATCCCCTGCATCCCACCTCTACTGGGAAGATGCTGGTCTTCCAGCCGTTCTAGGATGCTTCAGCTGCCAGGTCGGAATTGTACTGATACTGACTATTGTAACAGTTAACCAACAGAGGGCGCCGTTTAGCGGTGTTGCTTTATGCTTTTAAACGGAGGTGGAGCAATAAAGCACTCTTGAGAATGGCAGTCTGTGTGAAGAATTCAGTCAATACATGGTACCAGGAGTAAACTCGTAAAACATGAGTGTAATGAATAATATATGCCCACCGGACGAGTTGAAGTTGACGGGTAACGTCCACGCTAACTGGAAAGCCTTTAGGCAAAGTTTTGAGCTTTATTTGTTAGCTATAGGACTCGACGAAAGAAACGATCGACGAAAGATAGCTCTGTTACTAACTGTAGCTGGACGGGCTGCGCTGGATGTATACAACACGTTCGTCTTTTCGGAAGAGGAAAGAGACACGCTGCCTGCGGTACTGAGCAAGTTTGAGGATTACTGCACGCCGAGAAAGAACGAAACATATGAACGGTATGTCTTCAGGAACAGAATGCAAAAAGAGACTGAATCAATAGAACAGTATGTGACAGACTTGCGCCTTAAGAGTCAATCCTGCAATTTCGGCACACTGTGCGACTCCATGATAAGGGATCAGATTGTAATAGGAGTGCAGGACAAGAGAGTAAGAATGAGAGTAAGAAACAGAACTGACCATTGAGAAAGCAGTTGGTATTTGTCAAGCTGCAGAAAGTACGAAGATACAATTGAAGTCGTTTGAAAACGAAAATGAAACTGCTGCTGTTGATACGGTGCAAAAACACAAAAAGAGATATGATAAGAGACAGCCACAGAAATCCAAATGGAAACCACATGGCAGAGACTGTGAGAGATGTGGAAGTAAACATGCTCCAAAAGAATGTCCAGCTTATGGCAAAGAATGTCGAAAGTGGAGGAAAAAATCATTTTGCCAGGTCATGTCTCACAAAGAAAAGGGTACATGTCGTCGGACAGAAACAAGAGGAAAGTGACAGTGAGGAAGGAGAACCACTGTATGTCGAAGCAGCAGTTCTGACTAATATGGACGGTAATGATGATGAATGGATAGCACCTTTGATGGTGGATGGTGTGACAGTGCCAATGAAAATCGACACAGGTGCACAAGTAAATGTCCTGCCGAGAAAATACTATAATAAGATGAACATTAAGCCAAAAGTGAGACCCAAGATACTGGACTTAAGGGCATTTAATGAACAGCCGATTCCACATATGGGTGTTTTCAGAGCGAGTCTTTCAGGAGAAGGACGCACCATAAGTGCACTGTTTGTTCTAGTAGAGGAGGATAGTTGATTTTGGGTCTGAAAGCAAGTGAAGGACTTGGGCTTATAAAGAGAGTTGATGTCATTGACAGCGCTCTAGTGACCACTAGGGGCGCAGCACATAGCAAACGAATGGACATATGTGCAGATTCTACCACTGAGATAGTGAGAGAGTACAAGGATGTATTCCAGGGTATCGGTTGCTTACCTAATCAGTACAAAATACGGCTGAAAGAAAATGCAGAACCAGTTATCCATGCAGCAAGAAAAGTGCCATTAGCCCTGAAAGAAAGACTGAGAAAAGAACTGAAATCCTTGATAGACAAAGGGATAGTGAGAAAAGTAGAAGAACCTACTGACTGGGTGAATTCTCTCGTCATTGTAGAAAAAAAGAACGGTGATCTGAGACTTTGTATCGATCCAAGAGATCTGAATAAATGGATCAAAAGAGAGCACTATAGGTTGCCAACTAAATCAGACATCACAAGCACAATGGCGGGAGCACAATTCTTTTCCAAGCTTGATGCATCATCAGGGTTCTACCAAGTTAAACTGGATGAGGAAAGTGCAGCATTGTGTACATTTAACACTCCCTTTGGTAGACATTGCTTCCTACGCATGCCTTTTGGAATTGCCTCAGCTCCAGAGGTTTTCCACAGGACTGTACAACAAATGTTCGATGGCATGGATGGTGTGGGAGTCTTCCTGGATGATGTAGTTGTATGGGGTGCTACAAGGGCAGAACATGATGAGCGACTGAGAAAAGTGATAGCACGAGCACGAAAAACAGGACTGAAACTGAACAAACAAAAGTGTCAGTTTGGGGTGAGATGCATTACTTACCTGGGAGACAGACTATCTGCTTCAGGGATACAGCCAGACCCTGAAAAAATAAGAGCTATAAAAGAAATGCCACAACCTAAAGAAAAGACTGACCTGCAACGTGCATTAGGCTTAGTCAACTATGTGGGAAGATTTATTCCAAATCTGTCGGCTAACACAAAAGCATTGCGCAGTTTGCTGGAAAGCGGAACTGAGTGGCGATGGGAGCATGAACATGTGATTGAATGGGACAAGCTCAAGAACAGCCTAGTTAGAGAACCAGTGCTAAAATTCTTTGATCCTGAGCTTCCAGTGAAAGTATCTACTGATGCTTCAAAGGATGGACTTGGAGCAGTTCTGCTTCAAAAACATGACTTGGCATGGTTTCCAGTGGCATTTGCATCACGAACGATGACAGAGGCAGAAAAAAACTATGCACAAATAGAGAAAGAGACATTAGGAGCAGTTTTCGGATGTGAAAAGTTCCATGAATACATTTATGGAAGAGAAGTGGTATTAGAAACTGATCATAAACCACTGATTGCGATCTCAACGAAGACACTAGGAGATGCTCCTCCTCGCATCCAACGGTTAATGCTCCGTCTCCAGAAATACAGTCTGACGTTTGAGTTTACTCCAGGGAAGCACCTGGTAATGGCAGATGCACTCAGCAGAGGATCTTTGAGCCATACAGGATCAAGTAACACGGAACATGATGTACAGGTTCATGTAGACTGCATACAAAAACACCTACCAGTGTCTGAGGATAAATGGAGACAGATTGCAGAAGCAACGGCAGACGACCGTGAGCTACAAGCTGTAATAGACAAAATCCACCTGCCAGGAGATCAGAGGTTGACAAATCCATATCAGAGCTTTAAAGACGAGCTGTCAGTTGTGCATGGTGTGCTCCTGAGAGGTGAACGGATTGTCATACCTACCTCCATGCGTTCACAAATGGCAAAACTCACGCATGAGGGACACTTAGGCATTGAGAAATGCAAGAGGCGTGCAAGAGTTTTGATGTATTGGCCACACATGAATAGGGACATTGAAGCACTGGTGCAGCGCTGCGAGACATGTCAGAGACACAGGTACCAGCAACCTAAGGAACCCCTTATGGCCCACAGTAAACCTGAGGAACCATGGAGAAAGGTCGGTACAGACTTATTTCACCTAGCAGGGAGGGACTACCTTGTCATCATTGACTACTAGTCAAACTATCCAGAGCTAGCGATGCTGACTAATACAACAGCACAGCAAGTGATAAAACACACTAAAGCCATCTTCGCAAGACATGGAATTCCGGTGGCTGTGGTGAGTGACAACGGACCACAGTTCAGCAGTCAGGACTACAGAGACTTTGCAGAGACTTACGGGTTTGAACATGTAACATCAAGTCCACTGTACCCGCAGTCAAACGGCTTGGCTGAAAAAGGAGTGCAGATTGTAAAGCGTCTGCTAAAGAAAGCTGCTGAGACTGGAGAGGATCCTTATTTAGCACTGCTAAACTACAGAGCATCCCCTTTAGAAAGTGGACAGTCTCCAGGTGAAATTCTCATGAACAGGAAGCTGAGAACACGGCTACCCTCAGCAGAACACCTGCTTCAAAAGAGTCACGGAGATTATACAAAGATAAACAGCCAGAGCAGAGCCTATGACAGGAATGCCAAACAGTTATGTCCACTGGAACAAAAGGACACGGTACGTGTCAGATGTAATGGAAAATGGGGACCTGTAGCGAAGGTCATCAAAGAGACAACACCAAGATCCTACGAGGTACTTACTGAGTATGGTAACACACTGCGAAGAAATCGCCGTCACCTGCTGAAAGTGCCAAGCACCTGTATTGAAAGTACAGACATAGTTATCTCTGATGGACTAACTGAGCAAACACGAGTAGAAAAAAAACTCACCTAGCTTTACAGCTGTCACTGAAAACATCACAGAAAACTCACCTTCCACTGAGATAGGTCGGGGAAGACCACGTCGTCACGCAATGAAACCTAAAAGACTGATAGAAGAGTGTTAAGTTAGGTTTGTAAAAAAAAAAAAAAAAAAAAAAATTTGTAAAAGTTATATGCAAGATATGCAACAAAGTTTTGTGCAGCTAATGTTAGAAAGGTGCAGCAAATTTGTGTTGAACTAACATGGTTTTTTTTTCCTGTTATTATGAGTAAGTGCTGTTTAAGTTGACAGACCTTTTTTTTAAGTTATTGTTAAAAAAAAAAGAAAAGAAAAAAAAGGGGAGATGTACTGATACTGACTATTGTAACAGTTAACCAACAGAGGGCACCGTTTAGCGGTGTTGCTTTATGTTGCTTGTAAACGGAGGTGGAGCAATAAAGCACTCTTGAGAATGGCAGTCTGTGTGAAGAGTTCAGTCAATACAGGAATCTTTGTTCTTTTTCCTCTCATAAGCCTCTTCAACCCCATCTTCATCAATCAACATATGCTAACTTTGTTGTTGGAGACCACAGGATCATGTCTGGCCATAAGAATTGTTTCTGTACAAGTTAATTATTCCCATTTAATTTTTTTTTTTTCATAAATTCATTCATATAGTTGTTTGTTCATACATTGTGCAAGAACTACATCAACACTAACACATGAATTATGAGGATTAATTGTATTGCTTTGTGGTTTACAGAGCACAAAGTGATTTATTAAATGATATAATAAAAAAAAAAATGGATGGGTCTTCTGGGACAGAAGGCAGCTTTTCCACCTTTTGACCACAAGATGTCGATAGTGTGCAACGTGTTGAAAAGCTTCGAGTAATGAACCATTTTACAATACAGATGGGGAAAGCCCCGGTGCTTCACAAAGCTTCATTTCACCATCACTAGTGTGAGGGCTAAGTCTATTTCTTTTTTAATTTACTACTACTGAAGGGCATGACACTCGAAACCTGCTCAAGGGGTTCGCGCTATTTTTGAATCTGAATACAAAGCAGTCACGTGACTGTGTGTGGAAACAAAGCTCCGATACACTGCTTCAATGTGAGATGTTTTGTTTTTTTGATACAAGCTTCAAAGCCTCGGTGCCGAACATCACATCACTACCAAATACGCAAAATCTTTAATCTGTTTAATTGATGTAAGTGTGAACTCGTGAAATCTGTAGTTTATTTTCTAATGAGAAATATCACAACAGACAACTGTATCCATTTTCTAAACACTTAACATTACTTACTATGGTTTGCAAAAAAATACCTCCGTTACAAACAGTAAAGTCTTTGTTACAAATACAATTGCCCTGAATAATGCTGCATTATTTATACTAAAAGAAGTCAAATAAATAGTTTACAGTGGTCAGCAGTTTAAGTGTGATAGCTAGCAGTTAAAAATTTTAAGCATCAGTAGCTGTCAGTTTACAACTGTTTGTGACAAATCTTACACCACACACAACAGCTGATGTGCTAATGTGCTAATATCAGTCAATGAATGGTCTCTGGAAAGGTTCAGAACTACAAGCTATAAACATGGTGTGAGACTTACAGTCGTTCATTATTATTATTATTTTTTTATCCAAGCATCACATGCGAAGTGCTTGAATGCTGTGAATAACAAAAACTAACCCACTGTTGTTGTAAGGTCGAGGACTACAGAACATTGATGAGCTCATCGCAAAAGACCAGGATATAGAAAGGTGTTTGAATGATTAATAATCAAAATCTCAGCTGCTCAACAAAATATATTTAATGCTTTCTGTGTTATAGTTCATCCAAAACACATTATGGACTTAGACCAGGGGTGCCCAATCCTGCTCCTGCCAAATGACTGTCCTGCACAGTTCATCTCCAACCCTAATCAAACACACCTGAAGCAACCAATTAAGGTCTTCAGGATCACTTGAAAATTAAAAGCAGGTGTGTTTGATTAGGGTTGGAGATGAACTGTGCAGGACAGTCGATCGGCAGGAGCAGGTTTGGGCACCCCTGACTTAGACTGATACATGATCAAACGTCCATTTATCAATAATTTTAATTAAAAGAAAGTTCCAGTCTACCTTTCATATGAATCCTGGCAGAGAAAGCACATGGCAGACGAGCAAATCTGGAGACTCAGGTAAACTTCTGCATCGTCACATAAACTTCTGTATCGTCACATTCGCCTGTCTGAATGAAAAGGATAAAAATAGTAGATATAAATACTCTCAACCTTTTTACATTAATCATGTTATGGATCTTTCCCAATTCCAACTTGAACACAATAGTATATGTAAAGGACCACTTTGGAGTTTTAATGTATGCTGTTGATTAAATGAAATATGGGTTGGGTTATTGGTAAAATATTTTTTATTCAACTTATTCAAATAATTCTATATTTTGTATGTGCTTTAATGTTATTTGTATGTGATTGACCGGAAATCCTGTGCACCTGTGATGTTGAAATTTGTCCCTTTGGTGGCACCGTAGTTTGCACAATAGAAGATGAGCTTTTAAAGGGTAGCTGGTGGGTGTGAATGGTACGCAGATGTGTTTGAGCATACATGTGGATTTTATCTGAGATTTTGTTTATTCATGAACTTGAACTCGACGCCCGTTTCATGACGGAAGAAAGGACTATCGTATATTGTTTTGCATTCCTTGGTGAGCGCAGCGAGGTACGATATGTTTCGTTCATATAATTCAGAAAATTGTTTGCACATATGTATGGTTTATTTTGCTGTGTAATTAATGTTTGTCACCCTGAATGTTTGTTCATGTAATGACGTTTGTAGCCGTGAAAACAAGTGTGTGAAATGTTTGTTGTATGTATGTTTTTAATACAGTTTTCACGGTGCTAAGGTGATGATGGATTGAAAGTTGAACGTCATGCTGGTTTGGCGAACTAAATAAAGAAACACCTTATGCATCAGTCGAGACTCTCTTTTTGGATCCAAGGGCTGCTACAGTATATCTTTGTACAGTCAGATGAGTTTTGCTACAGCATGTTTTATTTCGCACAATTTAATTAAAACAGAAAACCGCCTAATGTGACAGCTTGCTAGAACCAGTTGAAAAACCAGATCAGCTTCTGGAATGAACTTTTATATCTATGCTGTGGTGCATCTTGGAAATTGGGAGAAACCAAGTGTAGAAAATGAAGGGGAATGTTTGTTTTAAAACGTAACCGTTTTTCAATGAGGAAATATGTATTCATGGCTGTTAACCCTTTGATGCACAACATGGGTCTAAAAAGACCCGACTGAGTTTTAATTTTCTATATCTTTGCAAGAAATTAATTTCATCATTCAGTATTCCAGGTATTCCTCAATTAACTTGTTTTAGATATTTAAAAATCCTAATTGAAATTTTTCATTTCTTACTTTTCGAATAAAAATAGTTTTTGTATCGCAACCCTTCTAATGCGCAACATGGGTCTAAAAAGACCCGTATTCATTTCCCTATGTTATTTCAGTGATGGCTGAGTGTTTCTTTAATGAATACCTGGAATAACAAATGATAAAATACATATCTTTTAAAGATTCAGCAAAGAAACACTCAGCCATCACTGAAATAGCATAGGAAATTAATACGGGTCATTTTAGACCCATGTATGTAAAAAAAAAAAAAGTAGAAATACAAAAACTATGTTTGTTTATAAAGTAAGAAAGGAAACATAAACATAATGATTTGTGGAAATCAAAAACAAGATATTTAATGAATACCTGGAATAACAAATGATAAAATACATATCTTTTAAAGATTCAGCAAATATCTTGTTTTTGATTTCCACAAATCATTATGTTTATGTTTCCTTTCTTACTTTATAAACAAACATAGTTTTTGTATTTCTACGTTTTTTTTTTTTTACATACATGGGTCTAAAATGACCCGTATTCATTTCCTATGCTATTTCAGTGATGGCTGAGTGTTTCTTTGCTGAATCTTTAAAAGATATGTTTTTTTATTTTTTATTTTTTATTCCAGGTATTCATTAAATATTTAGTTTTTGATTTCCACAAATCATTTTGTTAATGTTTCCTTTCTTACTTTATAAACAAACACAGTTGTTTTATTTCTACATCAATTTTACATACATGGGTCAAAAATGATCCACATAGAAACCTTTGATATTTGCACATTTTTGCAAGTAGGAACATTTACTGCAGAATACTATTCACCTGCCACACATTTCACAACTCAACATGGCTGCTTTTGTATATTTGATGCAATCTTATTTTATTTTAACCACAGAAAATATTTTATATTTTGTAAAAGATGGACATAATATTTGAATATTACGCTATGGTTACCTTGAGAAACATGTCCAATACTATTAGCTAACTAGCTGGTGACATATTCTAGCTAGCTAATGTTAGCTACACTAAAAAAAAGATTGTATTTTAAAGCTTATTTACATGTAGAAGGCCTAACAGTTCATAATCCTTCATATGCTGAAATTATTCAATGTTTTAAGAGTTTAGGTGTCATTTGTCATTTGTGAGGCATGTAAGCACTAAGATGGCAATTTCAATTTGATATGCCGCTGTACCAGTGTGATTTTATTTTGTTTGTTGTATTTTCTTTTATTTGATCACATTCACCACAATTCAATACAGTTACACAGTTCAATTTCAGTGTTACCAGTTATCTGTGATATGTGAATGCTATGTGAGACAAAGTGGCAAATAAACATTTCAAGTGTTAAATGTGTTGTCTAAATGACTGCTAAAGTCTAAATGACTGCCAAAATGTTGTCTTTATCAAATTTACTTATCAAGCATGATAAAACAAAAGAATATAGTAACACAAAACCTAGAAAAAAATTAAAATAATTTTTGGTAATTGAAAACAAGACATTTTTAATATTTATCAATCATGGAATTTATAGATCACGGAATATTAAATGCTTAAATAAATTGATCTCAAAAGATAAAAAAAAAAAAAAAAAGTCCAGCCATGTATGAAATAACATAGGAAATGAATACGGGTCTTTTTAGACCCATGTTGTGCATTAGAAGGGGTTTCCATAGCTTGTGCATCAAAGGATTAAATAATAATTTGGTGACTAGGGCATGTACAGAAAGTTTATTATATTGAGATTTGGTTGTTTGTTGAGTTTTATTCCTGATTGTTTGCATTGTCAGTGGTTGTGCCCATAAGTATAAATGCCCACAGGCTGATCCTGCACAGGACTGTCAGTGTGTGATGTCGGTTGGAGAGTGAAGGACCAGCTGACGTGAGGGTAAGACATTTATTTTATTGATGTTTATTTTTCAATTAGTCTTGTAGATCTCTACCATTTCTGTATATTTGTATTTTCATAATTCATTTAGAAAGTTTAATGCAGTGTAGCTTAAATGTAGTAATGGGAAACTTTCATCAAATTGTGCAGAAAAAGGTTCATTATTTTAAGCTTTTTACACATTAGTGACATCTGGTGGTCAGACTTGTTTTCTCCACCATATCTAACAAAACACTGCAGAACACAAAACACTGCAGAACACAAAATAGCACATGACCAAACAAAGCTTCAGAAGTCTGTGACATAGAAAAGTGGGATCAATACAGTTCTATCTTGCATTGTGTTAAGAGATATTTTCAGACATTTCCATGGTTAGTAGCATTGTAAATCTACCAAAATTCTTATACTTTGTTATATAAAAATTCTTATACTTTTTTTTATACTTTGTTATAAGAATTTTGGTAGATTTACAATGCTAATAACCATGGAAATGTCTGAAAATATCTCTTAAGAACACAATGCAATCACTAGTAAGACTTCCTGTTAATAAAGTATCTGGTAAGAATCTATTCTATATTACCAATGCTTTAAATCACATTACACATTAATATAAATAAAACAAATAAAGTGATGTCTCATGTCTGAAGTCAAATGAATTACGGGTCATTGGACAGGTGTCCAATCACAACTGACTTCCGGAAAAGGGGAAGTAACCAATGACATTTGAGGTTATTAAAACAGTAAGTCCCGCCCCTCGACTGCCAAAAATAAAAGTGTTCGAATCAGCAGGAGAGAAGAGGTGAAGCACGAGAGCGTGGGGAATGATCGTGTGCGTGCGCGAGGGCTTGTATTACGTGCAGAGGAGATGTCATGCGCGGTTTGAATGAGCTCACGAGATCCCGTTTCATCACATGTAGATCTGTTATCCTCTCGCGAAAGTCATTAGGCTTGTTTGAGATGCGCCTTGCCTCGCCTGAAATGTATGCGAGAGTAGGCGGCTGCAGTGAGGGGAGGAGTGAAAAAAGCGCAGGCAAGCCGGACAGATCTCTCTTCTCGTAGTGGATCTGACCATTGCGAGATCAAAGATGGATATCGCGGGATTCACGCTCGTGCAGTGTTGCTAATAAACTGGATGTAATTCAAGTTCCCTTTCAAGGGAACTCGCGTTGCGTCGAAACTGACGCTATGGGGAACGCTTTGCGTGATGACGTCTTGAAGCACATGTAAAATCAGTCCAATGGTGTGGCGGAACGTCAGAGGCGGGTGACGTCACGTACCAGGAAGCTATAAAAGCCGGCCCGAAACAGAAAACGAAAGCTTTCTGAGTCTTCAGTTGCGCTCTGTGTTGAATCTGTCCCTGTTATTTGGTGTTGTCTGTCTATATTATTATATATATATATTCAGTATGGCGAGCAAGCAGCAGTTTAGAGTGTGTGTCCATCCCTGCCCGCGTTATTTAACGGGAGGTGATACTCACACTCTTTGTGTTGTTTGTTTGGGTGAGGAGCATGCCCAGTCAGCACTCGAGGGTGGTGACTGTGTGCATTGCGAGGCGCTTCCATTGCGTACGCTCCGATCCCGCTTGGCTCGGTTCAATCCCGACCACGTTCCCCAGGGCTTGGGTCCCGCCGCTGCCGAGGCACGGCGTCGATCTCAGTCCTGGGGTTCACAAATGGATTTATCAGTGGATGTTGAGACGGGCTCTGCCTTATCTCAGCCTCCTTCTGATAGATCCAGTGCCTCTCATCAGGGTGCGGAAGCACGCGCTGCGGTTTCTTCCCCCCCGATGGAGGCACCAATACTGCAATTGTCCAGCTCTGAGGAGTTGGACGTTGTTAGTATTGAAGCTGAGTCTGAGAATTCGCCACCTCAGTCTCACGCTTTTGAGGAATTGCTCGATGTTGTCACGAGAGCAGTTCAAAGATTATCAATTGAGTGGCCAGAGGATAGGCAGGACGTTCGTTCGAAAAGTAAGCTCGACGAACGCTTCCTGCCATCTCGTGCACAGCCTCAGCGCAGAAGCCTTCCATTTTTCCCCGATCTCCACACCGAGGTGTCGAGATCGTGGGGAAAACCAGTTTCATACAGAGTTTATACACCACAAACATCCCACTATTCTTCCATTCATAAATATAAAGAATATGGTTATGAGGAGATGCCGAAGGTGGAGGAGACGCTTGCGAACTATCTCTCTCCAGCAACGGCATCTTCCTTGAAGGCTCCTTCACTTCCCTCTAAGCCAGTAAAATTCACATCAGCACTGGTTCATAAATCGTATGCAGCCGCTGGTCAAGCTGCAGCGTGTCTGCATACGATATCTATTATGCAAGCATATCAGGCAGAATTATTGGGGGATTTAGAGGAGGGCGGGGGAATTGGTCCTGACACGGTGGCCGAACTACGCAGAGCCACAGATCTGTCTCTCAGGGCTACCAAGGAGACCGCTAAATCAATCGGGCGGTCTATGGCAGCCCTGGTGGCCACTGAGAGGCATCTGTGGCTCAATCTGAGCGATATCAAAGATAAGGAGAAACACGTTCTCTTAGATGCTCCGGTCTCCACTGTCGGTCTTTTTGGTGATGCAGTTAACAGTGCGGTAGCTAAATCTCAAGAAGCTTCTAAACAGGCAGCTGCATTGCAAAAACTTCTCCCCCGCCGTTCTTTCATTGAGGCTGCTGAGCGGGAGCAGCCTCACTCCTCTAAAAAGAGCGCTGAACATCGTGCCACTCAAAAACAGAGTGTGTCCTCTCGTGCTCCCCCACAAAAATCTCGGGGACACGGAGGGCGCTCTCAAACCCAGCAGCCTTCGAGGGGTAGAACGTATCTGCGCACCGTTATTACCGCCAAGAAGGCTGCTGGGAAAAAGTCCTGACGTCCGAGGGCTCAGGACAAATGAGGGTAGTCCCCCCCGAAGCAGAGCGGTTAACACCTCTTTTCACGGTGCCCGTCTCTCTTCGGTGCCCTCAGGGGACCATTCTGCCAACCCTGCCACCTCCGGTGTTACAGGACGCAGCGGTCTCCGGCGAGCACATATCTCAAGGTCCACCCGGAAACGTAGTGGCCTCGGGATGCCCGCCCCCTCTGAGGAGGGTGCTAGAGCAGTCTGTCGAGGCAGGGGCCGAGGCCCGGGGAATGGAGGCTCCACCCCGAGGTGGTGGAGCTGATATGGAGGGAGTTTGGCCAAGCACAAGTGGATCTGTTTGCGTCTCGAGAGACGTCTCACTGTCCACTTTGGTTCTCCCTCACGCATCCAGCTCCTCTGGGACTGGATGCTATGGTACAGACGTGGCCGAGGCTACGTCTGTATGCTTTTCCCCCAGTGGCTCTGCTCCCGGGAGTTCTGGAAAGAGTTCGCAGGGACCGGGTCCATCTACTTCTTATAGCCCCGCGCTGGCCGGGCAGAGTATGGTTTCCCGATCTTGTGTCCCTCCTCGACGGGCATCCTCTGGAGCTTCCTGTCAGGAGGGACCTTCTGTCCCAAGCAGGGGGCTCAATATTTCACCCCCGCCCAGAACTGTGGAACCTGTGGGCTTGGCCTCTGAGGTGGCCCAGTTCATAGAGTCAGGTCTCTCAACTGAGGTTGTTGAGACCATTCTACAGTCCAGAGCTCCCTCCACGAGGAAACTTTATGCCCTGAAGTGGAGAGTATTCACTTCTTGGTGTAGTGACCGTCGGTTGGATCCAGTCAACTGCCCAATTGGTACAGTTCTGGAGTTCCTGCAGGACCGGTTCACTGCAGGTCTGACCCCGTCCACTTTAAAGGTTTATGTGGCGGCCATAGGTGCTTACCACATTCCTTTGGGTGGAATGTCTGTGGGGAAAGACCCTCTGGTATCTCGTTTCCTTCGTGGCACTTGGAGGCTGAGGCCTGCAGTTCGCTCTAGGGTGCCACCATGGGATTTGTCTGTTGCACTGCAAGGCTTATCCCTGGCCCCCTTTGAGCCCATTGAGGAGGTTCCTGAGAAGTTTCTAACTCTGAAAGCTCTGTTTCTTCTCGCCATCTCTTCTCTTAAAAGAATAGGGGATCTCCAGGCATTGTCAGTTGCTCCGTCATGCTTGGAGTTTGCTCCGGGTATGGTCAAAGCTTTTCTTCACCCTAGACCGGGCTATATCCCCAAGGTCCCCACTACTGTGGCTAGACCTATTGTTCTGCAGGCCTTCTGTCCTCCTCCCTTTCAGAATGCGGACCAGGAGGCTAATAATTTGCTTTGCCCAGTTCGGGCGTTAGACGCTTATGTCCACAGAGCTGCCCTGTGGCGTTATGGTATGGTATGGTATACTTTATTGTCCCAATGGGAAATTTGTTTTGGGCTCACAAATACAGCCACTGCATCGCCACACATATAAAACAAACACATCACATAATAACAGAGAAGAATATGCACATTTATAATCAAGTAATTGGTCTCACGCTACCGTATACAGTGGAACATGATGTACATCATGCCCACCTAAACACCGGAAAATTATTGGCATCACGCCACTCTATTACACTACAAGGTAATTGGCATCATGCCGCTCTATACACTGGAAAGGGATTGTCCTCACCCCACTCTAAACACTTATAAAGTAATAGGCATCACGCCACTCTGTACACTTGAGAGAAAAAAAATAATAAAAAAAATAATATATATATATATATATATATATATATATATATATATATATACACACATATATATATATATATATATATATATATATATATATACACATATACATATACATATACATATACATATACATATATATATATATATATATATATATATATATATATATATATACACATACACATTTCTACCTTCTATTATTTAATAACTTAACAGCTGAAGGAATGAATGAGTTCTTGAACCGGTTTAGTCTACAGCTAGGCATTCTTAATCTTCTCCCCGATGGCAACATTACGAACTCAGAGTGCAGGGCATGTGTTGTATCATGCAGAATCTTATTTGCCTCCCTCAATATAGATTTGTCATATAGGGTTTGGAGATATAAAGGTTCTGTTCTGCCCATGATCTTCATGGCCGTATGAACAAAACGTCCAAGCCTAGATTTCAGATGTACTGTTAAATTACCGTACCAAAGATGTATTCCGTAACTGATCACATTCTCCAATACAGCCTGATAAAATAACATCATAATCTTAATACTGACACCATAAAGTCTAAGTCTTCTCAAGAAATACAGTCTTTGTTGTAGCCGAGTGCACAAATTATCTACATGAACCTGCCATGTAAGAGAACAGTCAACGTAAACACCAAGATATTTATATGAGGACACTTGTGCAATAGGAACATCATGAATATGTATAGGGCTATGGTTTCCGATTGACTTTGGATCGAATATCATCTCCTCAGTTTTCTTCACATTTACAATCAGGTGGTTGGCATCACACCACTCTATAAACTGATTAATCTCAGAGCAGTAAGACGAAATGTCTTGATCTTTATATAATAAGCTCAGAATCGCAGTATCATCACTAAATTTCACAATATAGTTGCTACTATTATTCCTCACACAACTGTTTGTATACAATGTGAAGAGGACTGGGGAGCTCACACACCCTTGCGGGGCTCCTGTACTAATGTCATAAGAGTCGGAGATCTTCCCGTTAACCTTAACCTGTTGGGTTCTGTTCGTTAGAAAAGAAAAATACCATTTAATAATAAAAGGATTTACATCCATCTGTTTTAGTTTCTCCAATAATAAATACGGTTGCAAAGTATTAAAAGCTGAACTAAAATCAATAAAAAGTAGGCGTGCGTATGCCTTTGAATCGTCCAGATGTTTAGATACTAGATGGGTGATACTTCCTACTGCATCATCCGTACTCCTGCCCTGTCTGTACGCAAATTGCCATGGATCTAGTTTTGACATTACTTCACCTTTCAATAAGGACACAATGTACTTCTCGAAGCATTTCATTATTATTGATGTCAACGCTACAGGTCTAAAATCATTGTTCTCGGACGGATGTGTTTTTTTTGGAATTGGAATGATCACAGCTTTTTTCCAGAGCGCAGGAACTATATGAGAATCCAATGAACGCTGAAAAAGTGTACACCACACTGGAGTAAGTTCTGCAGCATAGGTTTTCAAAAGCTGTGAAGAAATCCCATCAGGTCCCTTGGATTTCTTTGTGCATAACTGGTGAAACAGTAATTGCACCTTAGAACTGTCTACCTGTAGTCTAGTGCCCATATCATCCGACAGAGAACCTATAACAGATCTGCATTTATCAGAGAAATCATGAGTTTGAAACCGCAGATAAAAATTATTAAGTTCATTAGCTTTCTGTAAATCATCACTTGTACTTGTATGTGGTCTATTTGGTGCCATATTAGTAACAGCCTTCATTGTATTCCACATTTTTTTCGAATTTGAAGTGGAGAACTGACGCTCAATAAGATCTTTCTGTCGTCCCCTTGCTTCTTTTAAATGATGATTAAGCTCTTTTTGTATTATTTTCAACCCAGCAAGATCATGGTTTTTAAACGCAGCTTTTTTCCTGTTAATGCAATTCTTAATTTCTTTAGTTATATAAGGTTTGTTGTTTGGATATATAATAACCTTCTTTTTAGTGAGTACATTGTCCACACAAAAATGTATATATTCCGTTATTGTCTCAGTAGTCGTATCAATGTCCATATCATTAAAAACATTCCAATCTGTACAGAGGAAACAACCTTTAAGTCTCTCAGTGGCGTCGTCCGACCATACAGTCACTTCCTTCATGCATGGTTTACTGCGTTTGAGCATAGTCCTGTATGTAGGAATTAATGGATAGTGTTGTGATCGGAGTTCATGGGGTAAAAGTGATCAATTATTTGTGTGCTTTGGGTCTCCTAACAAGGGAGGTCCGATGTCTAAGCAAAGGATGAGCAAGTGGGTGGTTGAGGCTATCTCACTTGCTTATTCGGCGGCTGGACAGCCTTCTCCTTTGGCTGTCCGGTCGCACTCTACTAGGAGTATGGCGGCCTCTAAGGCCCTTATATCAGGAGTATCGTTACAGGACGTCTGTGATGCGGCAGGCTGGTCCTCACCGCACACCTTCGTCAGGTTCTACTCTCTGGATTTAGACTCTGCTCCAGGGTCTCATGTTTTGTCTTCTTAGTGCTGCTCACTTGACTACACACAGGACAGACATTTGTAGCTATGGAGGCGTTGGTATAGACGTTCCCCATAGCGTCAGTTTCGACGCAACGCGAGTTCCCTTGAAAGGGAACGCCTCGGTTACGACTGTAACCTCGGTTCCCTGAAGAGGGAACGAGCGTTGCGTCGCCTTGCCATATCTCCTTCATGCCTGTCAGCGCGACTTCAGACTTTACGAAGCTTTCGTTTTCTGTTTCGGGCCGGCTTTTATAGCTTCCTGGTACGTGACGTCACCCGCCTCTGACGTTCCGCCACACCATTGGACTGATTTTACATGTGCTTCAAGACGTCATCACGCAAAGCGTTCCCCATAGCGTCAGTTTCGACGCAACGCTCGTTCCCTCTTCAGGGAACCGAGGTTACAGTCGTAACCGAGGCGTTCTGTTGCTTTTATATGAAAATAAATAAAATGAACAAGACACCCAAAGTACATTTAATTCCATCCCAAATACATGTTTATCAATATTTCTTTAATACAGACATATGTGTTTTTATTTATTTTCTTTTTTTATAAAAATTAAATTGCATAACCCAAAGAGATCGCACTGTCAGATAGTTTGGGAATATTCACACATAACATATACACATAAAACCTGATATTAGAGTTTTAAAATCAAACATTTTAAAAGAGAACAATACATCACAGTTGTTTAAACCAATGAGTATTAAGCTGTGTCGTCAGCAAGTCGTTTCCCATCGTGCTTTTGATCAGCGCAGTCGGTGGAGAGCAACTGCGCTCGACTGCAAAATCCGACACGTGCGCCTTGCGCTCGCGAGAGATTTTTGACATACGTCAGCATGACATCAGAGCCAGGCGGACCGCACTCGGACACATTTCTAACCGGCATGCATCTCGCGCTGATCACCGGTGATCGGTTCTGCGCAGATTTTGCTCATCTCAAACAAGCCTAATTACAGCGTGCTCCAGCATCAGTTGTGCGCTCGGTTCTTTTTGTCATTGATTTGCTGCCATACTTAAAGGTATAGCAGAGGATGTTTTACTTCCTGGTGGGTAGTCTAAACTATTGGTCCTCCTAATTGTCAATCATTCTGGTGAATCAATCAAACTTTTCAAAAAGTGGAGAGGGCGGGTCTTATCTAAAATTTGGAAAGATCCTCCGCTATACCTTTAAGTGTTTATTTTATGATAGCAATAACTGTAAAGTGACTATTGTAATGGGGTAATGTAGGCTTATATACGGTAGCCCAATTACTAAGCTCAGCTTCATTTTACCAGTTCAAATTTAGTCTGTGCTTTTGTTATTTATTTAAATTTTGTGATTTAAACGTCTGCTTTAAAAATATTTTTTTTTAGATTGAAATATTCTAATGTTCTTCTAATAACCGTAAAATGTATTACAGCTGCCAAACAAAACCAGAGAGAAATGTATTCATAAATTTTAAAAACAATATAATTAAATCTTACATCATTGTAGCCTTATTTAAGTTGATTTTCTGTATACTGTATATTTATTTTTGGACTGATAGTGGTTAATAAAGTAAAACAAAGGAATGTGAGATTGTCAGTGGTAATATTGTTGTGTAACAACTCTTGCTTAGCTTGACAGTTAGCCTGCCCTGGACCAGGTTAGTTTCCCAGCATAAGTTGCCAGAGTAACTGAGTTTGAACTATTTTAAGTTTGCTTTATGAAACAGAATCAACGACTGTGAGTCTGACTAGCCAAAATAAGCCTGGCTTGTATTTTAATCTTGTTTATGGAACAACCCTCCAGTTTGGTATATTGTATTTGTCTATTTTTCTGTTCTTGTGTTTCTATAGTCTTCACTGGTTTATGTTTTTTTATTTTACCTGTTAGTCTAATTGTGGCTTGTTTTATACACCAACAATGTGTCGATCTGAGGAATTGGTGAATTGCTTAAAAGTCAGTGAGTAAAAGTCAGCTACATCCCACACAGAGCTCGTATGGCGTTTATCCCACAGCAAATTAATTTGTGCCAATGAGGCCACAACTCGTGCGTGTCACGGTTTCCAGCTAGTCACCGCCTCCTCACTACATTTCCCATCATCCTCCCTGGCCCTCGCCTGCATGCACTTCCCAGATCACCGTCACCTGTCACCAATCTTCACTGATCATCATCCAGCAGTATACTTTATAAAGCTGTATAAGTAATTTGCTTTGTACAACACCATACTTCTGAAATTACTGCTTTTGTATTTATGCCTTCACTTCACCTCATGTATCCAATTTAAGATTTGTTTGTCTATGTCTGCTGTCTTAATGTCCCTTTTGTATTTACATTTACATTTATTCATTTAGCTGACGCTTTTATCCAAAGCGACTTACAATTGCTATATATGTCAGAGGTTGCATGCCTCTGGAGCAACTAGGGGTTAAGTGTCTTGCTCAGGGACACATTGGTGTCTCACAGTGGATTCGAACCCGGGTCTCTCACACCAAAGGCATGTGTCTCATCCATTGCGCCACCACCACCCCATTTCTGGTGGGGTCACCACCACCCCATTCAAAGTTTATTTGTGCATTTTCTCATTTATTATATTCTTATCTCTTGTCTTTGCATTTGCATTTATGATTGCTCTTGTCTTTTGCATTTTTTTCTAAGCCTATTTTTTTTGTTTTTTTTTTTGTTTATGATTTAATGTCTTCCATACACCTTTAATTTATGCTCCTTGCCTTATTAGCCATTATGCTGTTTTGTGGCCCTGTCCCATTGACTATTTTATGGCCATTGCTATTTTTCCAAAAAGGTTGTATTTTGTATTGAAATGTACTGCATAAAATGTTGTGTCTTTACTGTTTGTGTATTTTGTGAATGTATGCACTTGTTTTTATTATCTGACTGCCTTTTGTGTGTTAGCATTAGTGGCTGTCTTACTATGCCCTTTTTCTGCTTTGTGATGTTTCTCTACGCTCTTGTGCCCATTAGTATTTGTGTCTGATGCTGCGATTTCATTTAACCTGTTTGAATTTTATTTATTTTTTTCTTGATGGAATGGGTTAGGGTTCACTGGCTACTTCATTCATTTTCATGAACTTTCATGAATGTGGAGAACTTTCTTTTTAAGTGTTCAACAGTTGGACTCGGGTGTGTGGGACTTGTGTTTGACTTGGGTGGGACTTATGTGGATCTTGGGTGGGTTGGACTTGGTTGGTACTTCGGTGGGTGGGACTTGTCCAGGATAGATTTCAACCCTGCAACCCAACAGTCTATCAACTGCAGGTGCATATCAAAGTCACTTAAGCTACAATATATAGGGGTGCCTCCCACTCACAAAGACAAAGTTTTTTTTTTCTTAAGTGTTTTTATTTATTTATTTATATTGTACTAATTAGCTTTTTGTATTAATGGTTTCGTCTCTTGTTCCATTCAAGATCATGTTTGTCTTTGTCCCTTTTTTTTATTAATCCTTTTATTTCTATTTTGTGACCCTTTTTGTCTGTGTCTTTGCATTTATGGTATATTTAGGTCTTTATTTGAATTTTTGCTTTTAATGTTTTTAAATGCATTTCACTTGTTTCTTGTATTGTGCATCTGCCTTTTATGCCATTGTTTGCCCCTTCTAATATTGTAACGCTTTATATGGAAATTGTAAACTTACTTGTCTTGTATTTTGTTACACTTTGTTTTGTTTGTTTTCATTTTAAAGTCTTTTTGTACTTGGTTTATGGTCCATATTTCTGTTTCGATGTTCTGTTTTTTAAAGCCTTTAACCTTTTTGTTTCTACCCTTTTTAATGATTGTACTTGTGCCCATATGCCACTTTGTGTAATTTGTAATACCCTATTTGTAAAATCCTAACCCTTTTTTATTTTTTATTTTTATTACTTTAAAGTATTTGTCAGGTTTATATTCTGTTTTGGTTTATTTTGTATTCCCATTATCCTGTGTTGGCCGGTCCTTCCAGCTGTTTAGACAGTCCAGGCTGATGTCCTTCCTACTCAGCATGAAGCCTCTCATTGATGCTCCTTCTCCCACCTCCTCATGCCATCTAGTTAATGGGGCCTATGTCCGCTGACTCATTTCAGCCCTTTGGCTCATCCTTCATTGGCCACCCTTTAATCCTTTGGTCCACCTTTGGCTTCCAGATTACCAGTTCCGCCTAGGTGTTGATCCTCTGTCTTCATGCCAAGCCCTGGACTTAACTTTCACTCTGTCGACCTATCAGCTCCACCATGGGCAGTTATCCCTCAAGCTGTATCGGGCTCCGTCGTCCCTTTGACTCCACCTTGGTCAGTTATCACCCTGGTTGCACCACAGACTTCCGATCATACGGCTATGCTTTGTTCCTCCACCCCTATGGTTTCTTCCTTTGCCCTCCAGTGCAATGGTCTTGCCTTGGGTATTCGGCTCTGCCTAGGTCCCCAACTCTAATGGCTCCATCTGTGTTGGTTGTCCCCCGGGTTCTGCCTGGCCCATTTACCAAAGGTCCACCTATCCTTTTATCGACTGGGCCGTGGCCCTACATCCTGATGAGCATGTTGGGGCCTCCTGCCATGTTCTCCCTCACTGTTCCCTCCGTTATCTCCTCCGTGGTGGTTCCCTCTGTCACAACCCACCCTGGCCACAACTCTCTCCAGCTCCACATCGTCAAGCTACCACTCATCCTCTTTTGCCTCTTTATTCATACTACTTTCAACTTTTTAGTGGTTTCACTTTGTACAGTTTTGTATTCCTGCTTAAGTTTACGTGTAACTTCATGGTCCTTTTTTTTACCCTTTTGTATAGATGTTACGGTTTTGTATTTATACTGTTGATTGACTTATGTATTTTTGTTTTATTATTTATAAAACCAAAAACATTTGTTTTATAAATACTTTTATTATAAAAGTGTTACAATTTGTTTTGAGAAAGAAAAAAAAAAGTTGAGGGGTAGAGTCCGAGGGGTAGAGTCCGAGGGGTAGAGTCCGAGGGGTAGAGTCCGAGGGGTAGAGTCCGAGGGGTAGAGTCCGAGGGGTAGAGTCCGAGGGGTAGAGTCCGAGGGGTAGAGTCCGAGGGGTAGAGTCCGAGGGGTAGAGTCCGAGGGGTAGAGTCCGAGGGGTAGAGTCCGAGGGGTAGAGTCCGAGGGGTAGAGTCCGAGGGGTAGAGTCCGAGGGGTAGAGTCCGAGGGGTAGAGTCCGAGGGGTAGAGTCCGAGGGGTAGAGTCCGAGGGGTAGAGTCCGAGGGGTAGAGTCCGAGGGGTAGAGTCCGAGGGGTAGAGTCCGAGGGGTAGAGTCCGAGGGGTAGAGTCCGAGGGGTAGAGTCCGAGGGGTAGAGTCCGAGGGGTAGAGTCCGAGGGGTAGAGTCCGAGGGGTAGAGTCCGAGGGGTAGAGTCCGAGGGGTAGAGTCCGAGGGGTAGAGTCCGAGGGGTAGAGTCCGAGGGGTAGAGTCCGAGGGGTAGAGTCCGAGGGGTAGAGTCCGAGGGGTAGAGTCCGAGGGGTAGAGTCCGAGGGGTAGAGTCCGAGGGGTAGAGTCCGAGGGGTAGAGTCCGAGGGGTAGAGTCCGAGGGGTAGAGTCCGAGGGGTAGAGTCCGAGGGGTAGAGTCCGAGGGGTAGAGTCCGAGGGGTAGAGTCCGAGGGGTAGAGTCCGAGGGGTAGAGTCCGAGGGGTAGAGTCCGAGGGGTAGAGTCCGAGGGGTAGAGTCCGAGGGGTAGAGTCCGAGGGGTAGAGTCCGAGGGGTAGAGTCCGAGGGGTAGAGTCCGAGGGGTAGAGTCCGAGGGGTAGAGTCCGAGGGGTAGAGTCCGAGGGGTAGAGTCCGAGGGGTAGAGTCCGAGGGGTAGAGTCCGAGGGGTAGAGTCCGAGGGGTAGAGTCCGAGGGGTAGAGTCCGAGGGGTAGAGTCCGAGGGGTAGAGTCCGAGGGGTAGAGTCCGAGGGGTAGAGTCCGAGGGGTAGAGTCCGAGGGGTAGAGTCCGAGGGGTAGAGTCCGAGGGGTAGAGTCCGAGGGGTAGAGTCCGAGGGGTAGAGTCCGAGGGGTAGAGTCCGAGGGGTAGAGTCCGAGGGGTAGAGTCCGAGGGGTAGAGTCCGAGGGGTAGAGTCCGAGGGGTAGAGTCCGAGGGGTAGAGTCCGAGGGGTAGAGTCCGAGGGGTAGAGTCCGAGGGGTAGAGTCCGAGGGGTAGAGTCCGAGGGGTAGAGTCCGAGGGGTAGAGTCCGAGGGGTAGAGTCCGAGGGGTAGAGTCCGAGGGGTAGAGTCCGAGGGGTAGAGTCCGAGGGGTAGAGTCCGAGGGGTAGAGTCCGAGGGGTAGAGTCCGAGGGGTAGAGTCCGAGGGGTAGAGTCCGAGGGGTAGAGTCCGAGGGGTAGAGTCCGAGGGGTAGAGTCCGAGGGGTAGAGTCCGAGGGGTAGAGTCCGAGGGGTAGAGTCCGAGGGGTAGAGTCCGAGGGGTAGAGTCCGAGGGGTAGAGTCCGAGGGGTAGAGTCCGAGGGGTAGAGTCCGAGGGGTAGAGTCCGAGGGGTAGAGTCCGAGGGGTAGAGTCCGAGGGGTAGAGTCCGAGGGGTAGAGTCCGAGGGGTAGAGTCCGAGGGGTAGAGTCCGAGGGGTAGAGTCCGAGGGGTAGAGTCCGAGGGGTAGAGTCCGAGGGGTAGAGTCCGAGGGGTAGAGTCCGAGGGGTAGAGTCCGAGGGGTAGAGTCCGAGGGGTAGAGTCCGAGGGGTAGAGTCCGAGGGGTAGAGTCCGAGGGGTAGAGTCCGAGGGGTAGAGTCCGAGGGGTAGAGTCCGAGGGGTAGAGTCCGAGGGGTAGAGTCCGAGGGGTAGAGTCCGAGGGGTAGAGTCCGAGGGGTAGAGTCCGAGGGGTAGAGTCCGAGGGGTAGAGTCCGAGGGGTAGAGTCCGAGGGGTAGAGTCCGAGGGGTAGAGTCCGAGGGGTAGAGTCCGAGGGGTAGAGTCCGAGGGGTAGAGTCCGAGGGGTAGAGTCCGAGGGGTAGAGTCCGAGGGGTAGAGTCCGAGGGGTAGAGTCCGAGGGGTAGAGTCCGAGGGGTAGAGTCCGAGGGGTAGAGTCCGAGGGGTAGAGTCCGAGGGGTAGAGTCCGAGGGGTAGAGTCCGAGGGGTAGAGTCCGAGGGGTAGAGTCCGAGGGGTAGAGTCCGAGGGGTAGAGTCCGAGGGGTAGAGTCCGAGGGGTAGAGTCCGAGGGGTAGAGTCCGAGGGGTAGAGTCCGAGGGGTAGAGTCCGAGGGGTAGAGTCCGAGGGGTAGAGTCCGAGGGGTAGAGTCCGAGGGGTAGAGTCCGAGGGGTAGAGTCCGAGGGGTAGAGTCCGAGGGGTAGAGTCCGAGGGGTAGAGTCCGAGGGGTAGAGTCCGAGGGGTAGAGTCCGAGGGGTAGAGTCCGAGGGGTAGAGTCCGAGGGGTAGAGTCCGAGGGGTAGAGTCCGAGGGGTAGAGTCCGAGGGGTAGAGTCCGAGGGGTAGAGTCCGAGGGGTAGAGTCCGAGGGGTAGAGTCCGAGGGGTAGAGTCCGAGGGGTAGAGTCCGAGGGGTAGAGTCCGAGGGGTAGAGTCCGAGGGGTAGAGTCCG
>JAJAVR010000053.1:0-2500 GCA_021554675.1 Leuciscus idus
CGAATAAAGCCCAAAGCCCATGGAGAAAGGGACTCTGGTGTCAAGCTCTCAAAAATTGCACAAAGCCCAAAAATTTGCAGTGGGTTCAAATCTCAAGGGGCCTTCAAGGCAGTGACCCAAGCCAGGGTGGGGTGCACTCTGGCTGGGCAGTGAGTTCAATCTCCGCCGTGGTGGAGCTCTGAAAAGCATGAAACCTCCAGGAAAAAAAGAGGGGGTGGATTTTTCTGAAAAGTGCATCCCAGGCATGGCGCACCTCTCCTGGGCACGAATAAAGCCCAAAGCCCATGGAGAAAGGGACTCTGGTGTCAAGCTCTCAAAAATTGCACAAAGCCCAAAAATTTGCAGTGGGTTCAAAGCTCCATGCTCTCAGACCTCCCTGGCCGGCCCAGGGAGGGTGGCCCGTCCTGGGTCAGAGTCAGATTTGCCCGCCACCCCGGAGCTCCGCCTGGAGCGAAGACGGTCCTAAAACGGACCTTCGGGCATGTATGGAGGAGGGTGGAGCGACCTTCCTGGGCACGAATAAAGCCCGAAAGCCCATGGAGAGAGGGACTCTGGTGCCAAGCTTTCAAAAAATGACAGAGTCCAAAAATTTGCAGTGGGTTCAAAGCTCCATGCTCTCAGACCTCCCTGGCCGGCCCAGGGAGGGTGGCCCGTCCTGGGTCAGAGTCAGATTTGCCCGCCACCCCGGAGCTCCGCCTGGAGCGAAGACGGTCCTAAAACGGACCTTCGGGCATGTATGGAGGAGGGTGGAGCGACCTTCCTGGGCACGAATAAAGCCCGAAAGCCCATGGAGAGAGGGACTCTGGTGCCAAGCTTTCAAAAAATGACAGAGTCCAAAAATTTGCAGTGGGTTCAAAGCTCCATGCTCTCAGACCTCCCTGGCCGGCCCAGGGAGGGTGGCCCGTCCTGGGTCAGAGTCAGATTTGCCCGCCACCCCGGAGCTCCGCCTGGAGCGAAGACGGTCCTAAAACGGACCTTCGGGCATGTATGGAGGAGGGTGGAGCGACCTTCCTGGGCACGAATAAAGCCCGAAAGCCCATGGAGAGAGGGACTCTGGTGCCAAGCTTTCAAAAAATGACAGAGTCCAAAAATTTGCAGTGGGTTCAAAGCTCCATGCTCTCAGACCTCCCTGGCCGGCCCAGGGAGGGTGGCCCGTCCTGGGTCAGAGTCAGATTTGCCCGCCACCCCGGAGCTCCGCCTGGAGCGAAGACGGTCCTAAAACGGACCTTCGGGCATGTATGGAGGAGGGTGGAGCGACCTTCCTGGGCACGAATAAAGCCCGAAAGCCCATGGAGAGAGGGACTCTGGTGCCAAGCTTTCAAAAAATGACAGAGTCCAAAAATTTGCAGTGGGTTCAAAGCTCCATGCTCTCAGACCTCCCTGGCCGGCCCAGGGAGGGTTGCCCGTCCTGGGTCAGAGTCAGATTTGCCCGCCACCCCTGGTGCTCCGCCTGGTGCAAAGACGGTCCCAAAACGGACCTTCGGGCCTGTATGGAAGAGGTGGAGTGCGGTGGAGGCACACACCCGCCCGCCCGCCCGCCCTCATCAGACCGCCGTGAGTCCCACTCAGAGTTGCCCTGGTCGGGTATAAAGTCCAGTTTACAGCGTGCGCGCGGTGGAGCTCTGGAAGTCCTGGAGGGGAGAGGGCCTCCAGGAGAAAGCCGGCCCAGCCAGGGGGCACTCTGGCTGGGGAGAGTAGAGAGTTCAATCTCCACCCGTGGTGGATCTCTGGAAGTACGAAACCTCCAGGAAATGACAGGCTGGTTTTCTGAAGGTGCTTCCCAGGCAGGGGGCAGCCTTCCTGGGAAACGAATCAAGCTCAAATGACCCACCCAATTGACTCTGGAGTCGAAGTCGAAGAAATGACAAAGTCCATAAATGTGAGATGGGTTCAGAGCTCCATGCTCTCAGACCTCCCTGGCCAGCCCAGGGAGGGTGCCTCGGTCCCGGTCACAGACAGTTCGGCGCGTGCCTACCGGAGCTCCGCCTGGAGCTGAGTCGGTCCTAAAACGGACCTTCGGGGCTGTATGGAGGAGGTGGAAGTGTTCGGTGGAGGCACTCAGAGTGGGTATAAAATCCTGACCGGAGCACCGTGGTGGTCGGGCCGGTTGGGGGAAACGGCCTGACTCAGCCCAGAAAGAGTGCACTTTGTTGCGGTCAAAGAGACTTCCAGTAAACGCATACCCCCTGGGGGTGGTGGGGGTCGTCATCATCATCATCCGGTTGAAACTCAGAAGGTAACGGAAAACGGGCGCCTCCGGGTTGCCCGGGGTCCGGAGGAGCGCACCCTCTCCTCCGGGCCCGTCACCTCGGGGTGCCTGGTCGATTGGAGCTTCGGACGCGCCAGGGGACGGCCCCTGCCCGGTCGAGAGACCGCTATGGGCAGCTTGCTCCTCCCCGATTTGCGCGTCGACTCTAGACGCGGCCTCCCTCCGGGGAAAGCAGGCCGCGTCGACCTCGGGAGACTCAGACGGCCCGTCTGAAACGGATGTCCGCAGCAG
>JAJAVR010000053.1:12500-20000 GCA_021554675.1 Leuciscus idus
GAGTACGGAGCCCCGACTCGGCTTATTTTTTTGTTTTTTTTTTTGTCTCGTGTGACATCCGGTCAAAGTTCAAACTTCAAGCCGGTATATCTCTGGAACCAATCCGAGTCGGGGCTCCATACTCTGGGCACACAGGCCCAGAGTACGGAGCCCCGACTCGGCTTATTTTTTTGGGTTTTTTTTGTCTCGAGTGACATCCGGTCAAAGTTCAAACTTCAAGCCGGTATATCTCTGGAACCAATCCGAGTCGGGGCTCCATACTCTGGGCACACGGGTTAGGGTTAGGGTTAGGGTTAGGGTTAGGGTTAGGGTTAGGGTTAGGGTTAGCTAGGGGGCCCCGGAGCTCTGAAAAGCATGAAACCTCCAGGAAAAAAAGAGGGGGTGGATTTTTCTGAAAAGTGCATCCCAGGCATGGCGCACCTCTCCTGGGCACGAATAAAGCCCAAAGCCCATGGAGAAAGGGACTCTGGTGTCAAGCTCTCAAAAATTGCACAAAGCCCAAAAATTTGCAGTGGGTTCAAATCTCAAGGGGCCTTCAAGGCAGTGACCCAAGCCAGGGTGGGGTGCACTCTGGCTGGGCAGTGAGTTCAATCTCCGCCGTGGTGGAGCTCTGAAAAGCATGAAACCTCCAGGAAAAAAAGAGGGGGTGGATTTTTCTGAAAAGTGCATCCCAGGCATGGCGCACCTCTCCTGGGCACGAATAAAGCCCAAAGCCCATGGAGAAAGGGACTCTGGTGTCAAGCTCTCAAAAATTGCACAAAGCCCAAAAATTTGCAGTGGGTTCAAATCTCAAGGGGCCTTCAAGGCAGTGACCCAAGCCAGGGTGGGGTGCACTCTGGCTGGGCAGTGAGTTCAATCTCCGCCGTGGTGGAGCTCTGAAAAGCATGGAACCTCCAGGAAAAAAAGAGGGGGTGGATTTTTCTGAAAAGTGCATCCCAGGCATGGCGCACCTCTCCTGGGCACGAATAAAGCCCAAAGCCCATGGAGAAAGGGACTCTGGTGTCAAGCTCTCAAAAATTGCACAAAGCCCAAAAATTTGCAGTGGGTTCAAATCTCAAGGGGCCTTCAAGGCAGTGACCCAAGCCAGGGTGGGGTGCACTCTGGCTGGGCAGTGAGTTCAATCTCCGCCGTGGTGGAGCTCTGAAAAGCATGAAACCTCCAGGAAAAAAAGAGGGGGTGGATTTTTCTGAAAAGTGCATCCCAGGCATGGCGCACCTCTCCTGGGCACGAATAAAGCCCAAAGCCCATGGAGAAAGGGACTCTGGTGTCAAGCTCTCAAAAATTGCACAAAGCCCAAAAATTTGCAGTGGGTTCAAATCTCAAGGGGCCTTCAAGGCAGTGACCCAAGCCAGGGTGGGGTGCACTCTGGCTGGGCAGTGAGTTCAATCTCCGCCGTGGTGGAGCTCTGAAAAGCATGAAACCTCCAGGAAAAAAAGAGGGGGTGGATTTTTCTGAAAAGTGCATCCCAGGCATGGCGCACCTCTCCTGGGCACGAATAAAGCCCAAAGCCCATGGAGAAAGGGACTCTGGTGTCAAGCTCTCAAAAATTGCACAAAGCCCAAAAATTTGCAGTGGGTTCAAATCTCAAGGGGCCTTCAAGGCAGTGACCCAAGCCAGGGTGGGGTGCACTCTGGCTGGGCAGTGAGTTCAATCTCCGCCGTGGTGGAGCTCTGAAAAGCATGAAACCTCCAGGAAAAAAAGAGGGGGTGGATTTTTCTGAAAAGTGCATCCCAGGCATGGCGCACCTCTCCTGGGCACGAATAAAGCCCAAAGCCCATGGAGAAAGGGACTCTGGTGTCAAGCTCTCAAAAATTGCACAAAGCCCAAAAATTTGCAGTGGGTTCAAATCTCAAGGGGCCTTCAAGGCAGTGACCCAAGCCAGGGTGGGGTGCACTCTGGCTGGGCAGTGAGTTCAATCTCCGCCGTGGTGGAGCTCTGAAAAGCATGAAACCTCCAGGAAAAAAAGAGGGGGTGGATTTTTCTGAAAAGTGCATCCCAGGCATGGCGCACCTCTCCTGGGCACGAATAAAGCCCAAAGCCCATGGAGAAAGGGACTCTGGTGTCAAGCTCTCAAAAATTGCACAAAGCCCAAAAATTTGCAGTGGGTTCAAATCTCAAGGGGCCTTCAAGGCAGTGACCCAAGCCAGGGTGGGGTGCACTCTGGCTGGGCAGTGAGTTCAATCTCCGCCGTGGTGGAGCTCTGAAAAGCATGAAACCTCCAGGAAAAAAAGAGGGGGTGGATTTTTCTGAAAAGTGCATCCCAGGCATGGCGCACCTCTCCTGGGCACGAATAAAGCCCAAAGCCCATGGAGAAAGGGACTCTGGTGTCAAGCTCTCAAAAATTGCACAAAGCCCAAAAATTTGCAGTGGGTTCAAAGCTCCATGCTCTCAGACCTCCCTGGCCGGCCCAGGGAGGGTGGCCCGTCCTGGGTCAGAGTCAGATTTGCCCGCCACCCCGGAGCTCCGCCTGGAGCGAAGACGGTCCTAAAACGGACCTTCGGGCATGTATGGAGGAGGGTGGAGCGACCTTCCTGGGCACGAATAAAGCCCGAAAGCCCATGGAGAGAGGGACTCTGGTGCCAAGCTTTCAAAAAATGACAGAGTCCAAAAATTTGCAGTGGGTTCAAAGCTCCATGCTCTCAGACCTCCCTGGCCGGCCCAGGGAGGGTGGCCCGTCCTGGGTCAGAGTCAGATTTGCCCGCCACCCCGGAGCTCCGCCTGGAGCGAAGACGGTCCTAAAACGGACCTTCGGGCATGTATGGAGGAGGGTGGAGCGACCTTCCTGGGCACGAATAAAGCCCGAAAGCCCATGGAGAGAGGGACTCTGGTGCCAAGCTTTCAAAAAATGACAGAGTCCAAAAATTTGCAGTGGGTTCAAAGCTCCATGCTCTCAGACCTCCCTGGCCGGCCCAGGGAGGGTGGCCCGTCCTGGGTCAGAGTCAGATTTGCCCGCCACCCCGGAGCTCCGCCTGGAGCGAAGACGGTCCTAAAACGGACCTTCGGGCATGTATGGAGGAGGGTGGAGCGACCTTCCTGGGCACGAATAAAGCCCGAAAGCCCATGGAGAGAGGGACTCTGGTGCCAAGCTTTCAAAAAATGACAGAGTCCAAAAATTTGCAGTGGGTTCAAAGCTCCATGCTCTCAGACCTCCCTGGCCGGCCCAGGGAGGGTTGCCCGTCCTGGGTCAGAGTCAGATTTGCCCGCCACCCCTGGTGCTCCGCCTGGTGCAAAGACGGTCCCAAAACGGACCTTCGGGCCTGTATGGAAGAGGTGGAGTGCGGTGGAGGCACACACCCGCCCGCCCGCCCGCCCTCATCAGACCGCCGTGAGTCCCACTCAGAGTTGCCCTGGTCGGGTATAAAGTCCAGTTTACAGCGTGCGCGCGGTGGAGCTCTGGAAGTCCTGGAGGGGAGAGGGCCTCCAGGAGAAAGCCGGCCCAGCCAGGGGGCACTCTGGCTGGGGAGAGTAGAGAGTTCAATCTCCACCCGTGGTGGATCTCTGGAAGTACGAAACCTCCAGGAAATGACAGGCTGGTTTTCTGAAGGTGCTTCCCAGGCAGGGGGCAGCCTTCCTGGGAAACGAATCAAGCTCAAATGACCCACCCAATTGACTCTGGAGTCGAAGTCGAAGAAATGACAAAGTCCATAAATGTGAGATGGGTTCAGAGCTCCATGCTCTCAGACCTCCCTGGCCAGCCCAGGGAGGGTGCCTCGGTCCCGGTCACAGACAGTTCGGCGCGTGCCTACCGGAGCTCCGCCTGGAGCTGAGTCGGTCCTAAAACGGACCTTCGGGGCTGTATGGAGGAGGTGGAAGTGTTCGGTGGAGGCACTCAGAGTGGGTATAAAATCCTGACCGGAGCACCGTGGTGGTCGGGCCGGTTGGGGGAAACGGCCTGACTCAGCCCAGAAAGAGTGCACTTTGTTGCGGTCAAAGAGACTTCCAGTAAACGCATACCCCCTGGGGGTGGTGGGGGTCGTCATCATCATCATCCGGTTGAAACTCAGAAGGTAACGGAAAACGGGCGCCTCCGGGTTGCCCGGGGTCCGGAGGAGCGCACCCTCTCCTCCGGGCCCGTCACCTCGGGGTGCCTGGTCGATTGGAGCTTCGGACGCGCCAGGGGACGGCCCCTGCCCGGTCGAGAGACCGCTATGGGCAGCTTGCTCCTCCCCGATTTGCGCGTCGACTCTAGACGCGGCCTCCCTCCGGGGAAAGCAGGCCGCGTCGACCTCGGGAGACTCAGACGGCCCGTCTGAAACGGATGTCCGCAGCAGGGGCGGCCGCGGTGTGCGTCGGGAGGCTTGGACCGGTTGGTGGGGTTTCCTTGGGGGCCCCCACCCCGCCAGCACGGCTCGGAGCCGAACTTCGCCCTGCGCCTCCCTCGCTTTCGAAAGCACCCTTCCCGGTTACGGCCTCGATCCAGAGGCCTCAGCCCCCCCCTTGGCGGAGGGTTCCTCAGGCGCCCCTATGAGCGGCCGTGCCGTCTCGAGCCCAGGCCCGAGCGGAGCGAGACCCGCGTGTAGGAAGCCGGCGCGTGGCGGTTCGCTCGTCCGTCCCGGGGCTCCTCGGTCGATCCCCGAGGTAAATCAACCATATGCTTGTCGAACGATCGGTCTGGGTAAATGGCGAAACGACTCCAGGGGCTTGAGACACACACACCCCTGGAGAAAGAGCGGTTCGGGTTACCTACATCCTGGGGAGGATGCCTCATCTGGGGGAGGTGAGCGGCGTCGAAGGCGCCTCGGAGGAAAGTCCACCTCCGGAAAAACGGACAGAGTCTGAAACGATGCGGTCCAAACAGATTCCCACAAACACGCGGCTCCCTGGCTGGCGACCAGGGAGAGCGCCTCGGTGTCGGGCACGATCGAATCCGTCTGCCGTGACGGAGCTCCCGTCGGAGCAAAGACGGTCCTAAAACGGACCTTGGGGGTTTTGTCGAGGAGGGGACAAACGCTCCGCTCGGACAAGGTGAGAGGGTAGAAAGGCGTCCTGGAGGAAAATATCCATCCTACGAAAAAAAACGGACAGAGTCCGGAAAAGTGCGGTCGAACGAGATCCCCACGGGGACCCGCCTCCCTGGCCGACACCCAGGGAGGGCGCCTCAGACTCGGGCGCGGTCGAGTCGGTCGGTGCGACGGAGCTCCCGTCGGAGCAAAGACGGTCCTAAAACGGACCTTCGGGGTTTTGTCGAGAAGGGGACAACCGCCCCGCTCGGACAAGGTAACGGACTTCCGTAGAACAGGCGCCTCCGGGTTGCCTGCGGGGCCCGGAGGTGCGCACCCCCTCCTCCGGGCCCGTCACTCAGGGGGTTGCCTGGTCGATTGGAACTTCGGACGCGCCTGGGGACGGCCCCTGCCCGGTCGAAAGACCGCTCTGGGCAGCTTGCTCCTCCCCGTTTTGCGCGTCGACTCTAGACGCGGCCTCCCTCCGGGGAAAGCAGGCCGCGTCGACCTCGGGAGACTCAGACGGCCCGTCTGAAACGAATGTCCGCCACGGTGGCGGAGGACGTGGGCGCGTGGGAAGGTTCGGACCGGTGGGAAACACCCTCTCTCCAGTCTTCGAGCCGACCTCCGCCCCGCGCCTCCCCGCCCGAAAAGCACCCTTCCCGGTTACGGCCTCGACCCAGCGGCCACCCACCCCCTCTGCCCCCCGCGGAGGAGGGTTCCGCACGCGCACCTATGAGCGGCCGCGCCGTCTTCGAGCCCCCCCGGGGGCCCGAGCGGAGCGAGACCCGTGTGTAGGAAGCCAGCGTCGTCGCGGTTCTCCTTCCAAAGGGCGCTTACCTGGTTGATCCTGCCAGTAGCATATGCTTGTCTCAAAGATTAAGCCATGCAGGTCTAAGTGCACACGGTCGGTACAGTGAAACTGCGAATGGCTCATTAAATCAGTTATGGTTCCTTTGATCGCTCCACCCGCTACTTGGATAACTGTGGCAATTCCAGAGCTAATACATGCAAACGAGCGCCGACCCGGCTCCCCTCGGGGGGTCGGGGACGCGTGCATTTATCAGATCCAAAACCCATCCGGGGTCGGCTCCGGCCGCCCCGGCCGCTTTGGTGACTCTAGATAACCTCGGGCCGATCGCGCGCCCTCTGCGGCGGCGACGACTCATTCGAATGTCTGCCCTATCAACTTTCGATGGTACATTCGGCGCCTACCATGGTGACCACGGGTAACGGGGAATCAGGGTTCGATTCCGGAGAGGGAGCCTGAGAAACGGCTACCACATCCAAGGAAGGCAGCAGGCGCGCAAATTACCCATTTCCGACACGGAGAGGTAGTGACGAAAAATAACAATACAGGTCTCTTTCGAGGCCCTGTAATTGGAATGAGCGTATCCTAAACCCATGGGCGAGGACCCATTGGAGGGCAAGTCTGGTGCCAGCAGCCGCGGTAATTCCAGCTCCAATAGCGTATACTAAAGTTGCTGCAGTTAAAAAGCTCGTAGTTGGATCTCGGGAGCGGGCCGGCGGTCCGCCGCGAGGCGAGCCACCGCCTGTCCCGGACCCCTGCCTCACGGCGCCCCCCGGATGCCCTTAACTGGGTGTCCGGTCCTCGGGGCCCGAAGCGTTTACTTTGAAAAAATTAGAGTGTTCAAAGCAGGCCGCCCGTCGCCGCTGAATACCGCAGCTAGGAATAATGGAATAGGACTCCGGTTCTATTTTGTGGGTTTCTGGAACCCGGGGCCATGATTGAGAGGGACGGCCGGGGGCATTCGTATTGCGCCGCTAGAGGTGAAATTCTTGGACCGGCGCAAGACGGACGAGAGCGAAAGCATTTGCCAAGAATGTTTTCATTAATCAAGAACGAAAGTCGGAGGTTCGAAGACGATCAGATACCGTCGTAGTTCCGACCGTAAACGATGCCGACCCGCGATCCGGCGGCGTTATTCCCATGACCCGCCGGGCAGCGTGCGGGAAACCACGAGTCTTTGGGTTCCGGGGGGAGTATGGTTGCAAAGCTGAAACTTAAAGGAATTGACGGAAGGGCACCACCAGGAGTGGAGCCTGCGGCTTAATTTGACTCAACACGGGAAAGCTCACCCGGCCCGGACACGGAAAGGATTGACAGATTGATAGCTCTTTCTCGATTCTGTGGGTGGTGGTGCATGGCCGTTCTTAGTTGGTGGAGCGATTTGTCTGGTTCATTCCGATAACGAACGAGACTCCGGCATGCTAACTAGTTACGCGGCCCCGAGCGGTCGGCGTCCAACTTCTTAGAGGGACAAGTGGCGTTCAGCCACGCGAGATGGAGCAATAACAGGTCTGTGATGCCCTTAGATGTCCGGGGCTGCACGCGCGCCACAATGGGCGGATCAGCGTGTGCCTACCCTGCGCCGAGAGGCGCGGGTAACCCGCTGAACCCCGCTCGTGATCGGGACTGGGGATTGAAACTGTTTCCCATCAACGAGGAATTCCCAGTAAGCGCGGGTCATAAGCTCGCGTTGATTAAGTCCCTGCCCTTTGTACACACCGCCCGTCGCTACTACCGATTGGGTGGTTT
>JAJAVR010000053.1:27500-32500 GCA_021554675.1 Leuciscus idus
TCAATCTCCGCCGTGGTGGAGCTCTGAAAAGCATGAAACCTCCAGGAAAAAAAGAGGGGGTGGATTTTTCTGAAAAGTGCATCCCAGGCATGGCGCACCTCTCCTGGGCACGAATAAAGCCCAAAGCCCATGGAGAAAGGGACTCTGGTGTCAAGCTCTCAAAAATTGCACAAAGTCCAAAAATTTGCAGTGGGTTCAAATCTCAAGGGGCCTTCAAGGCAGTGACCCAAGCCAGGGTGGGGTGCACTCTGGCTGGGCAGTGAGTTCAATCTCCGCCGTGGTGGAGCTCTGAAAAGCATGAAACCTCCAGGAAAAAAAGAGGGGGTGGATTTTTCTGAAAAGTGCATCCCAGGCATGGCGCACCTCTCCTGGGCACGAATAAAGCCCAAAGCCCATGGAGAAAGGGACTCTGGTGTCAAGCTCTCAAAAATTGCACAAAGCCCAAAAATTTGCAGTGGGTTCAAATCTCAAGGGGCCTTCAAGGCAGTGACCCAAGCCAGGGTGGGGTGCACTCTGGCTGGGCAGTGAGTTCAATCTCCGCCGTGGTGGAGCTCTGAAAAGCATGAAACCTCCAGGAAAAAAAGAGGGGGTGGATTTTTCTGAAAAGTGCATCCCAGGCATGGCGCACCTCTCCTGGGCACGAATAAAGCCCAAAGCCCATGGAGAAAGGGACTCTGGTGTCAAGCTCTCAAAAATTGCACAAAGCCCAAAAATTTGCAGTGGGTTCAAATCTCAAGGGGCCTTCAAGGCAGTGACCCAAGCCAGGGTGGGGTGCACTCTGGCTGGGCAGTGAGTTCAATCTCCGCCGTGGTGGAGCTCTGAAAAGCATGAAACCTCCAGGAAAAAAAGAGGGGGTGGATTTTTCTGAAAAGTGCATCCCAGGCATGGCGCACCTCTCCTGGGCACGAATAAAGCCCAAAGCCCATGGAGAAAGGGACTCTGGTGTCAAGCTCTCAAAAATTGCACAAAGCCCAAAAATTTGCAGTGGGTTCAAATCTCAAGGGGCCTTCAAGGCAGTGACCCAAGCCAGGGTGGGGTGCACTCTGGCTGGGCAGTGAGTTCAATCTCCGCCGTGGTGGAGCTCTGAAAAGCATGAAACCTCCAGGAAAAAAAGAGGGGGTGGATTTTTCTGAAAAGTGCATCCCAGGCATGGCGCACCTCTCCTGGGCACGAATAAAGCCCAAAGCCCATGGAGAAAGGGACTCTGGTGTCAAGCTCTCAAAAATTGCACAAAGCCCAAAAATTTGCAGTGGGTTCAAATCTCAAGGGGCCTTCAAGGCAGTGACCCAAGCCAGGGTGGGGTGCACTCTGGCTGGGCAGTGAGTTCAATCTCCGCCGTGGTGGAGCTCTGAAAAGCATGAAACCTCCAGGAAAAAAAGAGGGGGTGGATTTTTCTGAAAAGTGCATCCCAGGCATGGCGCACCTCTCCTGGGCACGAATAAAGCCCAAAGCCCATGGAGAAAGGGACTCTGGTGTCAAGCTCTCAAAAATTGCACAAAGCCCAAAAATTTGCAGTGGGTTCAAATCTCAAGGGGCCTTCAAGGCAGTGACCCAAGCCAGGGTGGGGTGCACTCTGGCTGGGCAGTGAGTTCAATCTCCGCCGTGGTGGAGCTCTGAAAAGCATGAAACCTCCAGGAAAAAAAGAGGGGGTGGATTTTTCTGAAAAGTGCATCCCAGGCATGGCGCACCTCTCCTGGGCACGAATAAAGCCCAAAGCCCATGGAGAAAGGGACTCTGGTGTCAAGCTCTCAAAAATTGCACAAAGCCCAAAAATTTGCAGTGGGTTCAAATCTCAAGGGGCCTTCAAGGCAGTGACCCAAGCCAGGGTGGGGTGCACTCTGGCTGGGCAGTGAGTTCAATCTCCGCCGTGGTGGAGCTCTGAAAAGCATGAAACCTCCAGGAAAAAAAGAGGGGGTGGATTTTTCTGAAAAGTGCATCCCAGGCATGGCGCACCTCTCCTGGGCACGAATAAAGCCCAAAGCCCATGGAGAAAGGGACTCTGGTGTCAAGCTCTCAAAAATTGCACAAAGCCCAAAAATTTGCAGTGGGTTCAAAGCTCCATGCTCTCAGACCTCCCTGGCCGGCCCAGGGAGGGTGGCCCGTCCTGGGTCAGAGTCAGATTTGCCCGCCACCCCGGAGCTCCGCCTGGAGCGAAGACGGTCCTAAAACGGACCTTCGGGCATGTATGGAGGAGGGTGGAGCGACCTTCCTGGGCACGAATAAAGCCCGAAAGCCCATGGAGAGAGGGACTCTGGTGCCAAGCTTTCAAAAAATGACAGAGTCCAAAAATTTGCAGTGGGTTCAAAGCTCCATGCTCTCAGACCTCCCTGGCCGGCCCAGGGAGGGTGGCCCGTCCTGGGTCAGAGTCAGATTTGCCCGCCACCCCGGAGCTCCGCCTGGAGCGAAGACGGTCCTAAAACGGACCTTCGGGCATGTATGGAGGAGGGTGGAGCGACCTTCCTGGGCACGAATAAAGCCCGAAAGCCCATGGAGAGAGGGACTCTGGTGCCAAGCTTTCAAAAAATGACAGAGTCCAAAAATTTGCAGTGGGTTCAAAGCTCCATGCTCTCAGACCTCCCTGGCCGGCCCAGGGAGGGTGGCCCGTCCTGGGTCAGAGTCAGATTTGCCCGCCACCCCGGAGCTCCGCCTGGAGCGAAGACGGTCCTAAAACGGACCTTCGGGCATGTATGGAGGAGGGTGGAGCGACCTTCCTGGGCACGAATAAAGCCCGAAAGCCCATGGAGAGAGGGACTCTGGTGCCAAGCTTTCAAAAAATGACAGAGTCCAAAAATTTGCAGTGGGTTCAAAGCTCCATGCTCTCAGACCTCCCTGGCCGGCCCAGGGAGGGTTGCCCGTCCTGGGTCAGAGTCAGATTTGCCCGCCACCCCTGGTGCTCCGCCTGGTGCAAAGACGGTCCCAAAACGGACCTTCGGGCCTGTATGGAAGAGGTGGAGTGCGGTGGAGGCACACACCCGCCCGCCCGCCCGCCCTCATCAGACCGCCGTGAGTCCCACTCAGAGTTGCCCTGGTCGGGTATAAAGTCCAGTTTACAGCGTGCGCGCGGTGGAGCTCTGGAAGTCCTGGAGGGGAGAGGGCCTCCAGGAGAAAGCCGGCCCAGCCAGGGGGCACTCTGGCTGGGGAGAGTAGAGAGTTCAATCTCCACCCGTGGTGGATCTCTGGAAGTACGAAACCTCCAGGAAATGACAGGCTGGTTTTCTGAAGGTGCTTCCCAGGCAGGGGGCAGCCTTCCTGGGAAACGAATCAAGCTCAAATGACCCACCCAATTGACTCTGGAGTCGAAGTCGAAGAAATGACAAAGTCCATAAATGTGAGATGGGTTCAGAGCTCCATGCTCTCAGACCTCCCTGGCCAGCCCAGGGAGGGTGCCTCGGTCCCGGTCACAGACAGTTCGGCGCGTGCCTACCGGAGCTCCGCCTGGAGCTGAGTCGGTCCTAAAACGGACCTTCGGGGCTGTATGGAGGAGGTGGAAGTGTTCGGTGGAGGCACTCAGAGTGGGTATAAAATCCTGACCGGAGCACCGTGGTGGTCGGGCCGGTTGGGGGAAACGGCCTGACTCAGCCCAGAAAGAGTGCACTTTGTTGCGGTCAAAGAGACTTCCAGTAAACGCATACCCCCTGGGGGTGGTGGGGGTCGTCATCATCATCATCCGGTTGAAACTCAGAAGGTAACGGAAAACGGGCGCCTCCGGGTTGCCCGGGGTCCGGAGGAGCGCACCCTCTCCTCCGGGCCCGTCACCTCGGGGTGCCTGGTCGATTGGAGCTTCGGACGCGCCAGGGGACGGCCCCTGCCCGGTCGAGAGACCGCTATGGGCAGCTTGCTCCTCCCCGATTTGCGCGTCGACTCTAGACGCGGCCTCCCTCCGGGGAAAGCAGGCCGCGTCGACCTCGGGAGACTCAGACGGCCCGTCTGAAACGGATGTCCGCAGCAGGGGCGGCCGCGGTGTGCGTCGGGAGGCTTGGACCGGTTGGTGGGGTTTCCTTGGGGGCCCCCACCCCGCCAGCACGGCTCGGAGCCGAACTTCGCCCTGCGCCTCCCTCGCTTTCGAAAGCACCCTTCCCGGTTACGGCCTCGATCCAGAGGCCTCAGCCCCCCCCTTGGCGGAGGGTTCCTCAGGCGCCCCTATGAGCGGCCGTGCCGTCTCGAGCCCAGGCCCGAGCGGAGCGAGACCCGCGTGTAGGAAGCCGGCGCGTGGCGGTTCGCTCGTCCGTCCCGGGGCTCCTCGGTCGATCCCCGAGGTAAATCAACCATATGCTTGTCGAACGATCGGTCTGGGTAAATGGCGAAACGACTCCAGGGGCTTGAGACACACACACACACACACACACACACACACACCCCTGGAGAAAGAGCGGTTCGGGTTACCTACATCCTGGGGAGGATGCCTCATCTGGGGGAGGTGAGCGGCGTCGAAGGCGCCTCGGAGGAAAGTCCACCTCCGAAAAAACGGACAGAGTCTGAAACGATGCGGTCCAAACAGATTCCCACAAACACGCGGCTCCCTGGCTGGCGACCAGGGAGAGCGCCTCGGTGTCGGGCACGATCGAATCCGTCTGCCGTGACGGAGCTCCCGTCGGAGCAAAGACGGTCCTAAAACGGACCTTGGGGGTTTTGTCGAGGAGGGGACAAACGCTCCGCTCGGACAAGGTGAGAGGGTAGAAAGGCGTCCTGGAGGAAAATATCCATCCTACGAAAAAAAACGGACAGAGTCCGGAAAAGTGCGGTCGAACGAGATCCCCACGGGGACCCGCCTCCCTGGCCGACACCCAGGGAGGGCGCCTCAGACTCGGGCGCGGTCGAGTCGGTCGGTGCGACGGTGCTCCCGTCGGAGCAAAGACGGTCCTAAAACGGACCTTCGGGGTTTTGTCGAGAAGGGGACAACCGCCCCGCTCGGACAAGGTAACGGACTTCCGTAGAACAGGCGCCTCCGGGTTGCCTGCGGGGCCCGGAGGTGCGCACCCCCTCCTCCGGGCCCGTCACTC
>JAJAVR010000053.1:42500-47500 GCA_021554675.1 Leuciscus idus
AAGCATGAAACCTCCAGGAAAAAAAGAGGGGGTGGATTTTTCTGAAAAGTGCATCCCAGGCATGGCGCACCTCTCCTGGGCACGAATAAAGCCCAAAGCCCATGGAGAAAGGGACTCTGGTGTCAAGCTCTCAAAAATTGCACAAAGCCCAAAAATTTGCAGTGGGTTCAAATCTCAAGGGGCCTTCAAGGCAGTGACCCAAGCCAGGGTGGGGTGCACTCTGGCTGGGCAGTGAGTTCAATCTCCGCCGTGGTGGAGCTCTGAAAAGCATGAAACCTCCAGGAAAAAAAGAGGGGGTGGATTTTTCTGAAAAGTGCATCCCAGGCATGGCGCACCTCTCCTGGGCACGAATAAAGCCCAAAGCCCATGGAGAAAGGGACTCTGGTGTCAAGCTCTCAAAAATTGCACAAAGCCCAAAAATTTGCAGTGGGTTCAAATCTCAAGGGGCCTTCAAGGCAGTGACCCAAGCCAGGGTGGGGTGCACTCTGGCTGGGCAGTGAGTTCAATCTCCGCCGTGGTGGAGCTCTGAAAAGCATGAAACCTCCAGGAAAAAAAGAGGGGGTGGATTTTTCTGAAAAGTGCATCCCAGGCATGGCGCACCTCTCCTGGGCACGAATAAAGCCCAAAGCCCATGGAGAAAGGGACTCTGGTGTCAAGCTCTCAAAAATTGCACAAAGCCCAAAAATTTGCAGTGGGTTCAAATCTCAAGGGGCCTTCAAGGCAGTGACCCAAGCCAGGGTGGGGTGCACTCTGGCTGGGCAGTGAGTTCAATCTCCGCCGTGGTGGAGCTCTGAAAAGCATGAAACCTCCAGGAAAAAAAGAGGGGGTGGATTTTTCTGAAAAGTGCATCCCAGGCATGGCGCACCTCTCCTGGGCACGAATAAAGCCCAAAGCCCATGGAGAAAGGGACTCTGGTGTCAAGCTCTCAAAAATTGCACAAAGCCCAAAAATTTGCAGTGGGTTCAAATCTCAAGGGGCCTTCAAGGCAGTGACCCAAGCCAGGGTGGGGTGCACTCTGGCTGGGCAGTGAGTTCAATCTCCGCCGTGGTGGAGCTCTGAAAAGCATGAAACCTCCAGGAAAAAAAGAGGGGGTGGATTTTTCTGAAAAGTGCATCCCAGGCATGGCGCACCTCTCCTGGGCACGAATAAAGCCCAAAGCCCATGGAGAAAGGGACTCTGGTGTCAAGCTCTCAAAAATTGCACAAAGCCCAAAAATTTGCAGTGGGTTCAAAGCTCCATGCTCTCAGACCTCCCTGGCCGGCCCAGGGAGGGTGGCCCGTCCTGGGTCAGAGTCAGATTTGCCCGCCACCCCGGAGCTCCGCCTGGAGCGAAGACGGTCCTAAAACGGACCTTCGGGCATGTATGGAGGAGGGTGGAGCGACCTTCCTGGGCACGAATAAAGCCCGAAAGCCCATGGAGAGAGGGACTCTGGTGCCAAGCTTTCAAAAAATGACAGAGTCCAAAAATTTGCAGTGGGTTCAAAGCTCCATGCTCTCAGACCTCCCTGGCCGGCCCAGGGAGGGTGGCCCGTCCTGGGTCAGAGTCAGATTTGCCCGCCACCCCGGAGCTCCGCCTGGAGCGAAGACGGTCCTAAAACGGACCTTCGGGCATGTATGGAGGAGGGTGGAGCGACCTTCCTGGGCACGAATAAAGCCCGAAAGCCCATGGAGAGAGGGACTCTGGTGCCAAGCTTTCAAAAAATGACAGAGTCCAAAAATTTGCAGTGGGTTCAAAGCTCCATGCTCTCAGACCTCCCTGGCCGGCCCAGGGAGGGTGGCCCGTCCTGGGTCAGAGTCAGATTTGCCCGCCACCCCGGAGCTCCGCCTGGAGCGAAGACGGTCCTAAAACGGACCTTCGGGCATGTATGGAGGAGGGTGGAGCGACCTTCCTGGGCACGAATAAAGCCCGAAAGCCCATGGAGAGAGGGACTCTGGTGCCAAGCTTTCAAAAAATGACAGAGTCCAAAAATTTGCAGTGGGTTCAAAGCTCCATGCTCTCAGACCTCCCTGGCCGGCCCAGGGAGGGTTGCCCGTCCTGGGTCAGAGTCAGATTTGCCCGCCACCCCTGGTGCTCCGCCTGGTGCAAAGACGGTCCCAAAACGGACCTTCGGGCCTGTATGGAAGAGGTGGAGTGCGGTGGAGGCACACACCCGCCCGCCCGCCCGCCCTCATCAGACCGCCGTGAGTCCCACTCAGAGTTGCCCTGGTCGGGTATAAAGTCCAGTTTACAGCGTGCGCGCGGTGGAGCTCTGGAAGTCCTGGAGGGGAGAGGGCCTCCAGGAGAAAGCCGGCCCAGCCAGGGGGCACTCTGGCTGGGGAGAGTAGAGAGTTCAATCTCCACCCGTGGTGGATCTCTGGAAGTACGAAACCTCCAGGAAATGACAGGCTGGTTTTCTGAAGGTGCTTCCCAGGCAGGGGGCAGCCTTCCTGGGAAACGAATCAAGCTCAAATGACCCACCCAATTGACTCTGGAGTCGAAGTCGAAGAAATGACAAAGTCCATAAATGTGAGATGGGTTCAGAGCTCCATGCTCTCAGACCTCCCTGGCCAGCCCAGGGAGGGTGCCTCGGTCCCGGTCACAGACAGTTCGGCGCGTGCCTACCGGAGCTCCGCCTGGAGCTGAGTCGGTCCTAAAACGGACCTTCGGGGCTGTATGGAGGAGGTGGAAGTGTTCGGTGGAGGCACTCAGAGTGGGTATAAAATCCTGACCGGAGCACCGTGGTGGTCGGGCCGGTTGGGGGAAACGGCCTGACTCAGCCCAGAAAGAGTGCACTTTGTTGCGGTCAAAGAGACTTCCAGTAAACGCATACCCCCTGGGGGTGGTGGGGGTCGTCATCATCATCATCCGGTTGAAACTCAGAAGGTAACGGAAAACGGGCGCCTCCGGGTTGCCCGGGGTCCGGAGGAGCGCACCCTCTCCTCCGGGCCCGTCACCTCGGGGTGCCTGGTCGATTGGAGCTTCGGACGCGCCAGGGGACGGCCCCTGCCCGGTCGAGAGACCGCTATGGGCAGCTTGCTCCTCCCCGATTTGCGCGTCGACTCTAGACGCGGCCTCCCTCCGGGGAAAGCAGGCCGCGTCGACCTCGGGAGACTCAGACGGCCCGTCTGAAACGGATGTCCGCAGCAGGGGCGGCCGCGGTGTGCGTCGGGAGGCTTGGACCGGTTGGTGGGGTTTCCTTGGGGGCCCCCACCCCGCCAGCACGGCTCGGAGCCGAACTTCGCCCTGCGCCTCCCTCGCTTTCGAAAGCACCCTTCCCGGTTACGGCCTCGATCCAGAGGCCTCAGCCCCCCCCTTGGCGGAGGGTTCCTCAGGCGCCCCTATGAGCGGCCGTGCCGTCTCGAGCCCAGGCCCGAGCGGAGCGAGACCCGCGTGTAGGAAGCCGGCGCGTGGCGGTTCGCTCGTCCGTCCCGGGGCTCCTCGGTCGATCCCCGAGGTAAATCAACCATATGCTTGTCGAACGATCGGTCTGGGTAAATGGCGAAACGACTCCAGGGGCTTGAGACACACACACCCCTGGAGAAAGAGCGGTTCGGGTTACCTACATCCTGGGGAGGATGCCTCATCTGGGGGAGGTGAGCGGCGTCGAAGGCGCCTCGGAGGAAAGTCCACCTCCGGAAAAACGGACAGAGTCTGAAACGATGCGGTCCAAACAGATTCCCACAAACACGCGGCTCCCTGGCTGGCGACCAGGGAGAGCGCCTCGGTGTCGGGCACGATCGAATCCGTCTGCCGTGACGGAGCTCCCGTCGGAGCAAAGACGGTCCTAAAACGGACCTTGGGGGTTTTGTCGAGGAGGGGACAAACGCTCCGCTCGGACAAGGTGAGAGGGTAGAAAGGCGTCCTGGAGGAAAATATCCATCCTACGGAAAAAAACGGACAGAGTCCGGAAAAGTGCGGTCGAACGAGATCCCCACGGGGACCCGCCTCCCTGGCCGACACCCAGGGAGGGCGCCTCAGACTCGGGCGCGGTCGAGTCGGTCGGTGCGACGGAGCTCCCGTCGGAGCAAAGACGGTCCTAAAACGGACCTTCGGGGTTTTGTCGAGAAGGGGACAACCGCCCCGCTCGGACAAGGTAACGGACTTCCGTAGAACAGGCGCCTCCGGGTTGCCTGCGGGGCCCGGAGGTGCGCACCCCCTCCTCCGGGCCCGTCACTCAGGGGGTTGCCTGGTCGATTGGAACTTCGGACGCGCCTGGGGACGGCCCCTGCCCGGTCGAAAGACCGCTCTGGGCAGCTTGCTCCTCCCCGTTTTGCGCGTCGACTCTAGACGCGGCCTCCCTCCGGGGAAAGCAGGCCGCGTCGACCTCGGGAGACTCAGACGGCCCGTCTGAAACGAATGTCCGCCACGGTGGCGGAGGACGTGGGCGCGTGGGAAGGTTCGGACCGGTGGGAAACACCCTCTCTCCAGTCTTCGAGCCGACCTCCGCCCCGCGCCTCCCCGCCCGAAAAGCACCCTTCCCGGTTACGGCCTCGACCCAGCGGCCACCCACCCCCTCTGCCCCCCGCGGAGGAGGGTTCCGCACGCGCACCTATGAGCGGCCGCGCCGTCTTCGAGCCCCCCCCGGGGGCCCGAGCGGAGCGAGACCCGTGTGTAGGAAGCCAGCGTCGTCGCGGTTCTCCTTCCAAAGGGCGCTTACCTGGTTGATCCTGCCAGTAGCATATGCTTGTCTCAAAGATTAAGCCATGCAGGTCTAAGTGCACACGGTCGGTACAGTGAAACTGCGAATGGCTCATTAAATCAGTTATGGTTCCTTTGATCGCTCCACCCGCTACTTGGATAACTGTGGCAATTCCAGAGCTAATACATGCAAACGAGCGCCGACCCGGCTCCCCTCGGGGGGTCGGGGACGCGTGCATTTATCAGATCCAAAACCCATCCGGGGTCGGCTCCGGCCGCCCCGGCCGCTTTGGTGACTCTAGATAACCTCGGGCCGATCGCGCGCCCTCTGCGGCGGCGACGACTCATTCGAATGTCTGCCCTATCAACTTTCGATGGTACAT
>JAJAVR010000053.1:55000-60000 GCA_021554675.1 Leuciscus idus
GGACCAAGGTGGGGGTACCTGCCCGGGGCTCTGGTTCTCCGAGTCGGGCAGAGGGTGGACCAAGGTGGGGGTACCTGCCCGGGGCTCTGGTTCTCCGAGGCGGGCAGAGGGTGGACCTAGGTGGGGGTACCTGCCCGGGTCTCTGGTTCTCCGGGTCTGGGCAGAGGGCGGACCAAGGTGGGGGTCAGTGTGGGTCCCTGGAAAGATCCAGGGGGTCCACCGGTTCCCTGACGCGGGTAGGGTGGTGGGCCGTGGTGCACCCCCACGCCCCAAATCCTGGTTCCCCGAATCGGGTAAACGGCGGGAGTAACTATGACTCTCTTAAGGTAGAGTGTAGAGTGTATGAGGAGCTTGAACCGGGGCCTCTTCTCAGTGATGAAGCCGAGTTGGGGCTCCATGCTCTGGGCACACGGGGGTCCCCTAGTACGGCACTTCAAGCCGGTATATCTCTGGAACCAATCCGAGTCGGGGCTCCATACTCTGGGCACACAGGCCCAGAGTACGGAGCCCCGACTCGGCTTATTTTTTTGGGTTTTTTTTGTCTCGAGTGACATCCGGTCAAAGTTCAAACTTCAAGCCGGTATATCTCTGGAACCAATCCGAGTCGGGGCTCCATACTCTGGGCACACAGGCCCAGAGTACGGAGCCCCGACTCGGCTTATTTTTTGTTGTTTTTTTTTGTCTCGTGTGACATCCGGTCAAAGTTCAAACTTCAAGCCGGTATATCTCTGGAACCAATCCGAGTCGGGGCTCCATACTCTGGGCACACAGGCCCAGAGTACGGAGCCCCGACTCGGCTTATTTTTTTGTTTTTTTTTTTGTCTCGTGTGACATCCGGTCAAAGTTCAAACTTCAAGCCGGTATATCTCTGGAACCAATCCGAGTCGGGGCTCCATACTCTGGGCACACAGGCCCAGAGTACGGAGCCCCGACTCGGCTTATTTTTTTGGGTTTTTTTTGTCTCGAGTGACATCCGGTCAAAGTTCAAACTTCAAGCCGGTATATCTCTGGAACCAATCCGAGTCGGGGCTCCATACTCTGGGCACACGGGTTAGGGTTAGGGTTAGGGTTAGGGTTAGGGTTAGGGTTAGGGTTAGCTAGGGGGCCCCGGAGCTCTGAAAAGCATGAAACCTCCAGGAAAAAAAGAGGGGGTGGATTTTTCTGAAAAGTGCATCCCAGGCATGGCGCACCTCTCCTGGGCACGAATAAAGCCCAAAGCCCATGGAGAAAGGGACTCTGGTGTCAAGCTCTCAAAAATTGCACAAAGTCCAAAAATTTGCAGTGGGTTCAAATCTCAAGGGGCCTTCAAGGCAGTGACCCAAGCCAGGGTGGGGTGCACTCTGGCTGGGCAGTGAGTTCAATCTCCGCCGTGGTGGAGCTCTGAAAAGCATGAAACCTCCAGGAAAAAAAGAGGGGGTGGATTTTTCTGAAAAGTGCATCCCAGGCATGGCGCACCTCTCCTGGGCACGAATAAAGCCCAAAGCCCATGGAGAAAGGGACTCTGGTGTCAAGCTCTCAAAAATTGCACAAAGTCCAAAAATTTGCAGTGGGTTCAAATCTCAAGGGGCCTTCAAGGCAGTGACCCAAGCCAGGGTGGGGTGCACTCTGGCTGGGCAGTGAGTTCAATCTCCGCCGTGGTGGAGCTCTGAAAAGCATGAAACCTCCAGGAAAAAAAGAGGGGGTGGATTTTTCTGAAAAGTGCATCCCAGGCATGGCGCACCTCTCCTGGGCACGAATAAAGCCCAAAGCCCATGGAGAAAGGGACTCTGGTGTCAAGCTCTCAAAAATTGCACAAAGCCCAAAAATTTGCAGTGGGTTCAAATCTCAAGGGGCCTTCAAGGCAGTGACCCAAGCCAGGGTGGGGTGCACTCTGGCTGGGCAGTGAGTTCAATCTCCGCCGTGGTGGAGCTCTGAAAAGCATGAAACCTCCAGGAAAAAAAGAGGGGGTGGATTTTTCTGAAAAGTGCATCCCAGGCATGGCGCACCTCTCCTGGGCACGAATAAAGCCCAAAGCCCATGGAGAAAGGGACTCTGGTGTCAAGCTCTCAAAAATTGCACAAAGCCCAAAAATTTGCAGTGGGTTCAAATCTCAAGGGGCCTTCAAGGCAGTGACCCAAGCCAGGGTGGGGTGCACTCTGGCTGGGCAGTGAGTTCAATCTCCGCCGTGGTGGAGCTCTGAAAAGCATGAAACCTCCAGGAAAAAAAGAGGGGGTGGATTTTTCTGAAAAGTGCATCCCAGGCATGGCGCACCTCTCCTGGGCACGAATAAAGCCCAAAGCCCATGGAGAAAGGGACTCTGGTGTCAAGCTCTCAAAAATTGCACAAAGCCCAAAAATTTGCAGTGGGTTCAAATCTCAAGGGGCCTTCAAGGCAGTGACCCAAGCCAGGGTGGGGTGCACTCTGGCTGGGCAGTGAGTTCAATCTCCGCCGTGGTGGAGCTCTGAAAAGCATGAAACCTCCAGGAAAAAAAGAGGGGGTGGATTTTTCTGAAAAGTGCATCCCAGGCATGGCGCACCTCTCCTGGGCACGAATAAAGCCCAAAGCCCATGGAGAAAGGGACTCTGGTGTCAAGCTCTCAAAAATTGCACAAAGCCCAAAAATTTGCAGTGGGTTCAAATCTCAAGGGGCCTTCAAGGCAGTGACCCAAGCCAGGGTGGGGTGCACTCTGGCTGGGCAGTGAGTTCAATCTCCGCCGTGGTGGAGCTCTGAAAAGCATGAAACCTCCAGGAAAAAAAGAGGGGGTGGATTTTTCTGAAAAGTGCATCCCAGGCATGGCGCACCTCTCCTGGGCACGAATAAAGCCCAAAGCCCATGGAGAAAGGGACTCTGGTGTCAAGCTCTCAAAAATTGCACAAAGCCCAAAAATTTGCAGTGGGTTCAAATCTCAAGGGGCCTTCAAGGCAGTGACCCAAGCCAGGGTGGGGTGCACTCTGGCTGGGCAGTGAGTTCAATCTCCGCCGTGGTGGAGCTCTGAAAAGCATGAAACCTCCAGGAAAAAAAGAGGGGGTGGATTTTTCTGAAAAGTGCATCCCAGGCATGGCGCACCTCTCCTGGGCACGAATAAAGCCCAAAGCCCATGGAGAAAGGGACTCTGGTGTCAAGCTCTCAAAAATTGCACAAAGCCCAAAAATTTGCAGTGGGTTCAAATCTCAAGGGGCCTTCAAGGCAGTGACCCAAGCCAGGGTGGGGTGCACTCTGGCTGGGCAGTGAGTTCAATCTCCGCCGTGGTGGAGCTCTGAAAAGCATGAAACCTCCAGGAAAAAAAGAGGGGGTGGATTTTTCTGAAAAGTGCATCCCAGGCATGGCGCACCTCTCCTGGGCACGAATAAAGCCCAAAGCCCATGGAGAAAGGGACTCTGGTGTCAAGCTCTCAAAAATTGCACAAAGCCCAAAAATTTGCAGTGGGTTCAAAGCTCCATGCTCTCAGACCTCCCTGGCCGGCCCAGGGAGGGTGGCCCGTCCTGGGTCAGAGTCAGATTTGCCCGCCACCCCGGAGCTCCGCCTGGAGCGAAGACGGTCCTAAAACGGACCTTCGGGCATGTATGGAGGAGGGTGGAGCGACCTTCCTGGGCACGAATAAAGCCCGAAAGCCCATGGAGAGAGGGACTCTGGTGCCAAGCTTTCAAAAAATGACAGAGTCCAAAAATTTGCAGTGGGTTCAAAGCTCCATGCTCTCAGACCTCCCTGGCCGGCCCAGGGAGGGTGGCCCGTCCTGGGTCAGAGTCAGATTTGCCCGCCACCCCGGAGCTCCGCCTGGAGCGAAGACGGTCCTAAAACGGACCTTCGGGCATGTATGGAGGAGGGTGGAGCGACCTTCCTGGGCACGAATAAAGCCCGAAAGCCCATGGAGAGAGGGACTCTGGTGCCAAGCTTTCAAAAAATGACAGAGTCCAAAAATTTGCAGTGGGTTCAAAGCTCCATGCTCTCAGACCTCCCTGGCCGGCCCAGGGAGGGTGGCCCGTCCTGGGTCAGAGTCAGATTTGCCCGCCACCCCGGAGCTCCGCCTGGAGCGAAGACGGTCCTAAAACGGACCTTCGGGCATGTATGGAGGAGGGTGGAGCGACCTTCCTGGGCACGAATAAAGCCCGAAAGCCCATGGAGAGAGGGACTCTGGTGCCAAGCTTTCAAAAAATGACAGAGTCCAAAAATTTGCAGTGGGTTCAAAGCTCCATGCTCTCAGACCTCCCTGGCCGGCCCAGGGAGGGTTGCCCGTCCTGGGTCAGAGTCAGATTTGCCCGCCACCCCTGGTGCTCCGCCTGGTGCAAAGACGGTCCCAAAACGGACCTTCGGGCCTGTATGGAAGAGGTGGAGTGCGGTGGAGGCACACACCCGCCCGCCCGCCCGCCCTCATCAGACCGCCGTGAGTCCCACTCAGAGTTGCCCTGGTCGGGTATAAAGTCCAGTTTACAGCGTGCGCGCGGTGGAGCTCTGGAAGTCCTGGAGGGGAGAGGGCCTCCAGGAGAAAGCCGGCCCAGCCAGGGGGCACTCTGGCTGGGGAGAGTAGAGAGTTCAATCTCCACCCGTGGTGGATCTCTGGAAGTACGAAACCTCCAGGAAATGACAGGCTGGTTTTCTGAAGGTGCTTCCCAGGCAGGGGGCAGCCTTCCTGGGAAACGAATCAAGCTCAAATGACCCACCCAATTGACTCTGGAGTCGAAGTCGAAGAAATGACAAAGTCCATAAATGTGAGATGGGTTCAGAGCTCCATGCTCTCAGACCTCCCTGGCCAGCCCAGGGAGGGTGCCTCGGTCCCGGTCACAGACAGTTCGGCGCGTGCCTACCGGAGCTCCGCCTGGAGCTGAGTCGGTCCTAAAACGGACCTTCGGGGCTGTATGGAGGAGGTGGAAGTGTTCGGTGGAGGCACTCAGAGTGGGTATAAAATCCTGACCGGAGCACCGTGGTGGTCGGGCCGGTTGGGGGAAACGGCCTGACTCAGCCCAGAAAGAGTGCACTTTGTTGCGGTCAAAGAGACTTCCAGTAAACGCATACCCCCTGGGGGT
>JAJAVR010000053.1:70000-75000 GCA_021554675.1 Leuciscus idus
CTCCATACTCTGGGCACACAGGCCCAGAGTACGGAGCCCCGACTCGGCTTATTTTTTTGGGTTTTTTTTGTCTCGAGTGACATCCGGTCAAAGTTCAAACTTCAAGCCGGTATATCTCTGGAACCAATCCGAGTCGGGGCTCCATACTCTGGGCACACAGGCCCAGAGTACGGAGCCCCGACTCGGCTTATTTTTTTGTTTTTTTTTTTGTCTCGTGTGACATCCGGTCAAAGTTCAAACTTCAAGCCGGTATATCTCTGGAACCAATCCGAGTCGGGGCTCCATACTCTGGGCACACAGGCCCAGAGTACGGAGCCCCGACTCGGCTTATTTTTTTGTTTTTTTTTTTGTCTCGTGTGACATCCGGTCAAAGTTCAAACTTCAAGCCGGTATATCTCTGGAACCAATCCGAGTCGGGGCTCCATACTCTGGGCACACAGGCCCAGAGTACGGAGCCCCGACTCGGCTTATTTTTTTGGGTTTTTTTTGTCTCGAGTGACATCCGGTCAAAGTTCAAACTTCAAGCCGGTATATCTCTGGAACCAATCCGAGTCGGGGCTCCATACTCTGGGCACACGGGTTAGGGTTAGGGTTAGGGTTAGGGTTAGGGTTAGGGTTAGGGTTAGCTAGGGGGCCCCGGAGCTCTGAAAAGCATGAAACCTCCAGGAAAAAAAGAGGGGGTGGATTTTTCTGAAAAGTGCATCCCAGGCATGGCGCACCTCTCCTGGGCACGAATAAAGCCCAAAGCCCATGGAGAAAGGGACTCTGGTGTCAAGCTCTCAAAAATTGCACAAAGTCCAAAAATTTGCAGTGGGTTCAAATCTCAAGGGGCCTTCAAGGCAGTGACCCAAGCCAGGGTGGGGTGCACTCTGGCTGGGCAGTGAGTTCAATCTCCGCCGTGGTGGAGCTCTGAAAAGCATGAAACCTCCAGGAAAAAAAGAGGGGGTGGATTTTTCTGAAAAGTGCATCCCAGGCATGGCGCACCTCTCCTGGGCACGAATAAAGCCCAAAGCCCATGGAGAAAGGGACTCTGGTGTCAAGCTCTCAAAAATTGCACAAAGTCCAAAAATTTGCAGTGGGTTCAAATCTCAAGGGGCCTTCAAGGCAGTGACCCAAGCCAGGGTGGGGTGCACTCTGGCTGGGCAGTGAGTTCAATCTCCGCCGTGGTGGAGCTCTGAAAAGCATGAAACCTCCAGGAAAAAAAGAGGGGGTGGATTTTTCTGAAAAGTGCATCCCAGGCATGGCGCACCTCTCCTGGGCACGAATAAAGCCCAAAGCCCATGGAGAAAGGGACTCTGGTGTCAAGCTCTCAAAAATTGCACAAAGCCCAAAAATTTGCAGTGGGTTCAAATCTCAAGGGGCCTTCAAGGCAGTGACCCAAGCCAGGGTGGGGTGCACTCTGGCTGGGCAGTGAGTTCAATCTCCGCCGTGGTGGAGCTCTGAAAAGCATGAAACCTCCAGGAAAAAAAGAGGGGGTGGATTTTTCTGAAAAGTGCATCCCAGGCATGGCGCACCTCTCCTGGGCACGAATAAAGCCCAAAGCCCATGGAGAAAGGGACTCTGGTGTCAAGCTCTCAAAAATTGCACAAAGCCCAAAAATTTGCAGTGGGTTCAAAGCTCCATGCTCTCAGACCTCCCTGGCCGGCCCAGGGAGGGTGGCCCGTCCTGGGTCAGAGTCAGATTTGCCCGCCACCCCGGAGCTCCGCCTGGAGCGAAGACGGTCCTAAAACGGACCTTCGGGCATGTATGGAGGAGGGTGGAGCGACCTTCCTGGGCACGAATAAAGCCCGAAAGCCCATGGAGAGAGGGACTCTGGTGCCAAGCTTTCAAAAAATGACAGAGTCCAAAAATTTGCAGTGGGTTCAAAGCTCCATGCTCTCAGACCTCCCTGGCCGGCCCAGGGAGGGTGGCCCGTCCTGGGTCAGAGTCAGATTTGCCCGCCACCCCGGAGCTCCGCCTGGAGCGAAGACGGTCCTAAAACGGACCTTCGGGCATGTATGGAGGAGGGTGGAGCGACCTTCCTGGGCACGAATAAAGCCCGAAAGCCCATGGAGAGAGGGACTCTGGTGCCAAGCTTTCAAAAAATGACAGAGTCCAAAAATTTGCAGTGGGTTCAAAGCTCCATGCTCTCAGACCTCCCTGGCCGGCCCAGGGAGGGTGGCCCGTCCTGGGTCAGAGTCAGATTTGCCCGCCACCCCGGAGCTCCGCCTGGAGCGAAGACGGTCCTAAAACGGACCTTCGGGCATGTATGGAGGAGGGTGGAGCGACCTTCCTGGGCACGAATAAAGCCCGAAAGCCCATGGAGAGAGGGACTCTGGTGCCAAGCTTTCAAAAAATGACAGAGTCCAAAAATTTGCAGTGGGTTCAAAGCTCCATGCTCTCAGACCTCCCTGGCCGGCCCAGGGAGGGTGGCCCGTCCTGGGTCAGAGTCAGATTTGCCCGCCACCCCGGAGCTCCGCCTGGAGCGAAGACGGTCCTAAAACGGACCTTCGGGCATGTATGGAGGAGGGTGGAGCGACCTTCCTGGGCACGAATAAAGCCCGAAAGCCCATGGAGAGAGGGACTCTGGTGCCAAGCTTTCAAAAAATGACAGAGTCCAAAAATTTGCAGTGGGTTCAAAGCTCCATGCTCTCAGACCTCCCTGGCCGGCCCAGGGAGGGTTGCCCGTCCTGGGTCAGAGTCAGATTTGCCCGCCACCCCTGGTGCTCCGCCTGGTGCAAAGACGGTCCCAAAACGGACCTTCGGGCCTGTATGGAAGAGGTGGAGTGCGGTGGAGGCACACACCCGCCCGCCCGCCCGCCCGCCCGCCCTCATCAGACCGCCGTGAGTCCCACTCAGAGTTGCCCTGGTCGGGTATAAAGTCCAGTTTACAGCGTGCGCGCGGTGGAGCTCTGGAAGTCCTGGAGGGGAGAGGGCCTCCAGGAGAAAGCCGGCCCAGCCAGGGGGCACTCTGGCTGGGGAGAGTAGAGAGTTCAATCTCCACCCGTGGTGGATCTCTGGAAGTACGAAACCTCCAGGAAATGACAGGCTGGTTTTCTGAAGGTGCTTCCCAGGCAGGGGGCAGCCTTCCTGGGAAACGAATCAAGCTCAAATGACCCACCCAATTGACTCTGGAGTCGAAGTCGAAGAAATGACAAAGTCCATAAATGTGAGATGGGTTCAGAGCTCCATGCTCTCAGACCTCCCTGGCCAGCCCAGGGAGGGTGCCTCGGTCCCGGTCACAGACAGTTCGGCGCGTGCCTACCGGAGCTCCGCCTGGAGCTGAGTCGGTCCTAAAACGGACCTTCGGGGCTGTATGGAGGAGGTGGAAGTGTTCGGTGGAGGCACTCAGAGTGGGTATAAAATCCTGACCGGAGCACCGTGGTGGTCGGGCCGGTTGGGGGAAACGGCCTGACTCAGCCCAGAAAGAGTGCACTTTGTTGCGGTCAAAGAGACTTCCAGTAAACGCATACCCCCTGGGGGTGGTGGGGGTCGTCATCATCATCATCCGGTTGAAACTCAGAAGGTAACGGAAAACGGGCGCCTCCGGGTTGCCCGGGGTCCGGAGGAGCGCACCCTCTCCTCCGGGCCCGTCACCTCGGGGTGCCTGGTCGATTGGAGCTTCGGACGCGCCAGGGGACGGCCCCTGCCCGGTCGAGAGACCGCTATGGGCAGCTTGCTCCTCCCCGATTTGCGCGTCGACTCTAGACGCGGCCTCCCTCCGGGGAAAGCAGGCCGCGTCGACCTCGGGAGACTCAGACGGCCCGTCTGAAACGGATGTCCGCAGCAGGGGCGGCCGCGGTGTGCGTCGGGAGGCTTGGACCGGTTGGTGGGGTTTCCTTGGGGGCCCCCACCCCGCCAGCACGGCTCGGAGCCGAACTTCGCCCTGCGCCTCCCTCGCTTTCGAAAGCACCCTTCCCGGTTACGGCCTCGATCCAGAGGCCTCAGCCCCCCCCTTGGCGGAGGGTTCCTCAGGCGCCCCTATGAGCGGCCGTGCCGTCTCGAGCCCAGGCCCGAGCGGAGCGAGACCCGCGTGTAGGAAGCCGGCGCGTGGCGGTTCGCTCGTCCGTCCCGGGGCTCCTCGGTCGATCCCCGAGGTAAATCAACCATATGCTTGTCGAACGATCGGTCTGGGTAAATGGCGAAACGACTCCAGGGGCTTGAGACACACACACCCCTGGAGAAAGAGCGGTTCGGGTTACCTACATCCTGGGGAGGATGCCTCATCTGGGGGAGGTGAGCGGCGTCGAAGGCGCCTCGGAGGAAAGTCCACCTCCGGAAAAACGGACAGAGTCTGAAACGATGCGGTCCAAACAGATTCCCACAAACACGCGGCTCCCTGGCTGGCGACCAGGGAGAGCGCCTCGGTGTCGGGCACGATCGAATCCGTCTGCCGTGACGGAGCTCCCGTCGGAGCAAAGACGGTCCTAAAACGGACCTTGGGGGTTTTGTCGAGGAGGGGACAAACGCTCCGCTCGGACAAGGTGAGAGGGTAGAAAGGCGTCCTGGAGGAAAATATCCATCCTACGGAAAAAAACGGACAGAGTCCGGAAAAGTGCGGTCGAACGAGATCCCCACGGGGACCCGCCTCCCTGGCCGACACCCAGGGAGGGCGCCTCAGACTCGGGCGCGGTCGAGTCGGTCGGTGCGACGGAGCTCCCGTCGGAGCAAAGACGGTCCTAAAACGGACCTTCGGGGTTTTGTCGAGAAGGGGACAACCGCCCCGCTCGGACAAGGTAACGGACTTCCGTAGAACAGGCGCCTCCGGGTTGCCTGCGGGGCCCGGAGGTGCGCACCCCCTCCTCCGGGCCCGTCACTCAGGGGGTTGCCTGGTCGATTGGAACTTCGGACGCGCCTGGGGACGGCCCCTGCCCGGTCGAAAGACCGCTCTGGGCAGCTTGCTCCTCCCCGTTTTGCGCGTCGACTCTAGACGCGGCCTCCCTCCGGGGAAAGCAGGCCGCGTCGACCTCGGGAGACTCAGACGGCCCGTCTGAAACGAATGTCCGCCACGGTGGCGGAGG
>JAJAVR010000053.1:85000-90000 GCA_021554675.1 Leuciscus idus
TCAGACCTCCCTGGCCGGCCCAGGGAGGGTGGCCCGTCCTGGGTCAGAGTCAGATTTGCCCGCCACCCCGGAGCTCCGCCTGGAGCGAAGACGGTCCTAAAACGGACCTTCGGGCATGTATGGAGGAGGGTGGAGCGACCTTCCTGGGCACGAATAAAGCCCGAAAGCCCATGGAGAGAGGGACTCTGGTGCCAAGCTTTCAAAAAATGACAGAGTCCAAAAATTTGCAGTGGGTTCAAAGCTCCATGCTCTCAGACCTCCCTGGCCGGCCCAGGGAGGGTGGCCCGTCCTGGGTCAGAGTCAGATTTGCCCGCCACCCCGGAGCTCCGCCTGGAGCGAAGACGGTCCTAAAACGGACCTTCGGGCATGTATGGAGGAGGGTGGAGCGACCTTCCTGGGCACGAATAAAGCCCGAAAGCCCATGGAGAGAGGGACTCTGGTGCCAAGCTTTCAAAAAATGACAGAGTCCAAAAATTTGCAGTGGGTTCAAAGCTCCATGCTCTCAGACCTCCCTGGCCGGCCCAGGGAGGGTGGCCCGTCCTGGGTCAGAGTCAGATTTGCCCGCCACCCCGGAGCTCCGCCTGGAGCGAAGACGGTCCTAAAACGGACCTTCGGGCATGTATGGAGGAGGGTGGAGCGACCTTCCTGGGCACGAATAAAGCCCGAAAGCCCATGGAGAGAGGGACTCTGGTGCCAAGCTTTCAAAAAATGACAGAGTCCAAAAATTTGCAGTGGGTTCAAAGCTCCATGCTCTCAGACCTCCCTGGCCGGCCCAGGGAGGGTTGCCCGTCCTGGGTCAGAGTCAGATTTGCCCGCCACCCCTGGTGCTCCGCCTGGTGCAAAGACGGTCCCAAAACGGACCTTCGGGCCTGTATGGAAGAGGTGGAGTGCGGTGGAGGCACACACCCGCCCGCCCGCCCGCCCGCCCGCCCTCATCAGACCGCCGTGAGTCCCACTCAGAGTTGCCCTGGTCGGGTATAAAGTCCAGTTTACAGCGTGCGCGCGGTGGAGCTCTGGAAGTCCTGGAGGGGAGAGGGCCTCCAGGAGAAAGCCGGCCCAGCCAGGGGGCACTCTGGCTGGGGAGAGTAGAGAGTTCAATCTCCACCCGTGGTGGATCTCTGGAAGTACGAAACCTCCAGGAAATGACAGGCTGGTTTTCTGAAGGTGCTTCCCAGGCAGGGGGCAGCCTTCCTGGGAAACGAATCAAGCTCAAATGACCCACCCAATTGACTCTGGAGTCGAAGTCGAAGAAATGACAAAGTCCATAAATGTGAGATGGGTTCAGAGCTCCATGCTCTCAGACCTCCCTGGCCAGCCCAGGGAGGGTGCCTCGGTCCCGGTCACAGACAGTTCGGCGCGTGCCTACCGGAGCTCCGCCTGGAGCTGAGTCGGTCCTAAAACGGACCTTCGGGGCTGTATGGAGGAGGTGGAAGTGTTCGGTGGAGGCACTCAGAGTGGGTATAAAATCCTGACCGGAGCACCGTGGTGGTCGGGCCGGTTGGGGGAAACGGCCTGACTCAGCCCAGAAAGAGTGCACTTTGTTGCGGTCAAAGAGACTTCCAGTAAACGCATACCCCCTGGGGGTGGTGGGGGTCGTCATCATCATCATCCGGTTGAAACTCAGAAGGTAACGGAAAACGGGCGCCTCCGGGTTGCCCGGGGTCCGGAGGAGCGCACCCTCTCCTCCGGGCCCGTCACCTCGGGGTGCCTGGTCGATTGGAGCTTCGGACGCGCCAGGGGACGGCCCCTGCCCGGTCGAGAGACCGCTATGGGCAGCTTGCTCCTCCCCGATTTGCGCGTCGACTCTAGACGCGGCCTCCCTCCGGGGAAAGCAGGCCGCGTCGACCTCGGGAGACTCAGACGGCCCGTCTGAAACGGATGTCCGCAGCAGGGGCGGCCGCGGTGTGCGTCGGGAGGCTTGGACCGGTTGGTGGGGTTTCCTTGGGGGCCCCCACCCCGCCAGCACGGCTCGGAGCCGAACTTCGCCCTGCGCCTCCCTCGCTTTCGAAAGCACCCTTCCCGGTTACGGCCTCGATCCAGAGGCCTCAGCCCCCCCCTTGGCGGAGGGTTCCTCAGGCGCCCCTATGAGCGGCCGTGCCGTCTCGAGCCCAGGCCCGAGCGGAGCGAGACCCGCGTGTAGGAAGCCGGCGCGTGGCGGTTCGCTCGTCCGTCCCGGGGCTCCTCGGTCGATCCCCGAGGTAAATCAACCATATGCTTGTCGAACGATCGGTCTGGGTAAATGGCGAAACGACTCCAGGGGCTTGAGACACACACACCCCTGGAGAAAGAGCGGTTCGGGTTACCTACATCCTGGGGAGGATGCCTCATCTGGGGGAGGTGAGCGGCGTCGAAGGCGCCTCGGAGGAAAGTCCACCTCCGGAAAAACGGACAGAGTCTGAAACGATGCGGTCCAAACAGATTCCCACAAACACGCGGCTCCCTGGCTGGCGACCAGGGAGAGCGCCTCGGTGTCGGGCACGATCGAATCCGTCTGCCGTGACGGAGCTCCCGTCGGAGCAAAGACGGTCCTAAAACGGACCTTGGGGGTTTTGTCGAGGAGGGGACAAACGCTCCGCTCGGACAAGGTGAGAGGGTAGAAAGGCGTCCTGGAGGAAAATATCCATCCTACGGAAAAAAACGGACAGAGTCCGGAAAAGTGCGGTCGAACGAGATCCCCACGGGGACCCGCCTCCCTGGCCGACACCCAGGGAGGGCGCCTCAGACTCGGGCGCGGTCGAGTCGGTCGGTGCGACGGAGCTCCCGTCGGAGCAAAGACGGTCCTAAAACGGACCTTCGGGGTTTTGTCGAGAAGGGGACAACCGCCCCGCTCGGACAAGGTAACGGACTTCCGTAGAACAGGCGCCTCCGGGTTGCCTGCGGGGCCCGGAGGTGCGCACCCCCTCCTCCGGGCCCGTCACTCAGGGGGTTGCCTGGTCGATTGGAACTTCGGACGCGCCTGGGGACGGCCCCTGCCCGGTCGAAAGACCGCTCTGGGCAGCTTGCTCCTCCCCGTTTTGCGCGTCGACTCTAGACGCGGCCTCCCTCCGGGGAAAGCAGGCCGCGTCGACCTCGGGAGACTCAGACGGCCCGTCTGAAACGAATGTCCGCCACGGTGGCGGAGGACGTGGGCGCGTGGGAAGGTTCGGACCGGTGGGAAACACCCTCTCTCCAGTCTTCGAGCCGACCTCCGCCCCGCGCCTCCCCGCCCGAAAAGCACCCTTCCCGGTTACGGCCTCGACCCAGCGGCCACCCACCCCCTCTGCCCCCCGCGGAGGAGGGTTCCGCACGCGCACCTATGAGCGGCCGCGCCGTCTTCGAGCCCCCCCCGGGGGCCCGAGCGGAGCGAGACCCGTGTGTAGGAAGCCAGCGTCGTCGCGGTTCTCCTTCCAAAGGGCGCTTACCTGGTTGATCCTGCCAGTAGCATATGCTTGTCTCAAAGATTAAGCCATGCAGGTCTAAGTGCACACGGTCGGTACAGTGAAACTGCGAATGGCTCATTAAATCAGTTATGGTTCCTTTGATCGCTCCACCCGCTACTTGGATAACTGTGGCAATTCCAGAGCTAATACATGCAAACGAGCGCCGACCCGGCTCCCCTCGGGGGGTCGGGGACGCGTGCATTTATCAGATCCAAAACCCATCCGGGGTCGGCTCCGGCCGCCCCGGCCGCTTTGGTGACTCTAGATAACCTCGGGCCGATCGCGCGCCCTCTGCGGCGGCGACGACTCATTCGAATGTCTGCCCTATCAACTTTCGATGGTACATTCGGCGCCTACCATGGTGACCACGGGTAACGGGGAATCAGGGTTCGATTCCGGAGAGGGAGCCTGAGAAACGGCTACCACATCCAAGGAAGGCAGCAGGCGCGCAAATTACCCATTTCCGACACGGAGAGGTAGTGACGAAAAATAACAATACAGGTCTCTTTCGAGGCCCTGTAATTGGAATGAGCGTATCCTAAACCCATGGGCGAGGACCCATTGGAGGGCAAGTCTGGTGCCAGCAGCCGCGGTAATTCCAGCTCCAATAGCGTATACTAAAGTTGCTGCAGTTAAAAAGCTCGTAGTTGGATCTCGGGAGCGGGCCGGCGGTCCGCCGCGAGGCGAGCCACCGCCTGTCCCGGACCCCTGCCTCACGGCGCCCCCCGGATGCCCTTAACTGGGTGTCCGGTCCTCGGGGCCCGAAGCGTTTACTTTGAAAAAATTAGAGTGTTCAAAGCAGGCCGCCCGTCGCCGCTGAATACCGCAGCTAGGAATAATGGAATAGGACTCCGGTTCTATTTTGTGGGTTTCTGGAACCCGGGGCCATGATTGAGAGGGACGGCCGGGGGCATTCGTATTGCGCCGCTAGAGGTGAAATTCTTGGACCGGCGCAAGACGGACGAGAGCGAAAGCATTTGCCAAGAATGTTTTCATTAATCAAGAACGAAAGTCGGAGGTTCGAAGACGATCAGATACCGTCGTAGTTCCGACCGTAAACGATGCCGACCCGCGATCCGGCGGCGTTATTCCCATGACCCGCCGGGCAGCGTGCGGGAAACCACGAGTCTTTGGGTTCCGGGGGGAGTATGGTTGCAAAGCTGAAACTTAAAGGAATTGACGGAAGGGCACCACCAGGAGTGGAGCCTGCGGCTTAATTTGACTCAACACGGGAAAGCTCACCCGGCCCGGACACGGAAAGGATTGACAGATTGATAGCTCTTTCTCGATTCTGTGGGTGGTGGTGCATGGCCGTTCTTAGTTGGTGGAGCGATTTGTCTGGTTCATTCCGATAACGAACGAGACTCCGGCATGCTAACTAGTTACGCGGCCCCGAGCGGTCGGCGTCCAACTTCTTAGAGGGACAAGTGGCGTTCAGCCACGCGAGATGGAGCAATAACAGGTCTGTGATGCCCTTAGATGTCCGGGGCTGCACGCGCGCCACAATGGGCGGATCAGCGTGTGCCTACCCTGCGCCGAGAGGCGCGGGTAACCCGCTGAACCCCGCTCGTGATCGGGACT
>JAJAVR010000053.1:97500-102500 GCA_021554675.1 Leuciscus idus
TCTGGTGTCAAGCTCTCAAAAATTGCACAAAGTCCAAAAATTTGCAGTGGGTTCAAATCTCAAGGGGCCTTCAAGGCAGTGACCCAAGCCAGGGTGGGGTGCACTCTGGCTGGGCAGTGAGTTCAATCTCCGCCGTGGTGGAGCTCTGAAAAGCATGAAACCTCCAGGAAAAAAAGAGGGGGTGGATTTTTCTGAAAAGTGCATCCCAGGCATGGCGCACCTCTCCTGGGCACGAATAAAGCCCAAAGCCCATGGAGAAAGGGACTCTGGTGTCAAGCTCTCAAAAATTGCACAAAGTCCAAAAATTTGCAGTGGGTTCAAATCTCAAGGGGCCTTCAAGGCAGTGACCCAAGCCAGGGTGGGGTGCACTCTGGCTGGGCAGTGAGTTCAATCTCCGCCGTGGTGGAGCTCTGAAAAGCATGAAACCTCCAGGAAAAAAAGAGGGGGTGGATTTTTCTGAAAAGTGCATCCCAGGCATGGCGCACCTCTCCTGGGCACGAATAAAGCCCAAAGCCCATGGAGAAAGGGACTCTGGTGTCAAGCTCTCAAAAATTGCACAAAGCCCAAAAATTTGCAGTGGGTTCAAATCTCAAGGGGCCTTCAAGGCAGTGACCCAAGCCAGGGTGGGGTGCACTCTGGCTGGGCAGTGAGTTCAATCTCCGCCGTGGTGGAGCTCTGAAAAGCATGAAACCTCCAGGAAAAAAAGAGGGGGTGGATTTTTCTGAAAAGTGCATCCCAGGCATGGCGCACCTCTCCTGGGCACGAATAAAGCCCAAAGCCCATGGAGAAAGGGACTCTGGTGTCAAGCTCTCAAAAATTGCACAAAGCCCAAAAATTTGCAGTGGGTTCAAAGCTCCATGCTCTCAGACCTCCCTGGCCGGCCCAGGGAGGGTGGCCCGTCCTGGGTCAGAGTCAGATTTGCCCGCCACCCCGGAGCTCCGCCTGGAGCGAAGACGGTCCTAAAACGGACCTTCGGGCATGTATGGAGGAGGGTGGAGCGACCTTCCTGGGCACGAATAAAGCCCGAAAGCCCATGGAGAGAGGGACTCTGGTGCCAAGCTTTCAAAAAATGACAGAGTCCAAAAATTTGCAGTGGGTTCAAAGCTCCATGCTCTCAGACCTCCCTGGCCGGCCCAGGGAGGGTGGCCCGTCCTGGGTCAGAGTCAGATTTGCCCGCCACCCCGGAGCTCCGCCTGGAGCGAAGACGGTCCTAAAACGGACCTTCGGGCATGTATGGAGGAGGGTGGAGCGACCTTCCTGGGCACGAATAAAGCCCGAAAGCCCATGGAGAGAGGGACTCTGGTGCCAAGCTTTCAAAAAATGACAGAGTCCAAAAATTTGCAGTGGGTTCAAAGCTCCATGCTCTCAGACCTCCCTGGCCGGCCCAGGGAGGGTGGCCCGTCCTGGGTCAGAGTCAGATTTGCCCGCCACCCCGGAGCTCCGCCTGGAGCGAAGACGGTCCTAAAACGGACCTTCGGGCATGTATGGAGGAGGGTGGAGCGACCTTCCTGGGCACGAATAAAGCCCGAAAGCCCATGGAGAGAGGGACTCTGGTGCCAAGCTTTCAAAAAATGACAGAGTCCAAAAATTTGCAGTGGGTTCAAAGCTCCATGCTCTCAGACCTCCCTGGCCGGCCCAGGGAGGGTGGCCCGTCCTGGGTCAGAGTCAGATTTGCCCGCCACCCCGGAGCTCCGCCTGGAGCGAAGACGGTCCTAAAACGGACCTTCGGGCATGTATGGAGGAGGGTGGAGCGACCTTCCTGGGCACGAATAAAGCCCGAAAGCCCATGGAGAGAGGGACTCTGGTGCCAAGCTTTCAAAAAATGACAGAGTCCAAAAATTTGCAGTGGGTTCAAAGCTCCATGCTCTCAGACCTCCCTGGCCGGCCCAGGGAGGGTTGCCCGTCCTGGGTCAGAGTCAGATTTGCCCGCCACCCCTGGTGCTCCGCCTGGTGCAAAGACGGTCCCAAAACGGACCTTCGGGCCTGTATGGAAGAGGTGGAGTGCGGTGGAGGCACACACCCGCCCGCCCGCCCGCCCGCCCTCATCAGACCGCCGTGAGTCCCACTCAGAGTTGCCCTGGTCGGGTATAAAGTCCAGTTTACAGCGTGCGCGCGGTGGAGCTCTGGAAGTCCTGGAGGGGAGAGGGCCTCCAGGAGAAAGCCGGCCCAGCCAGGGGGCACTCTGGCTGGGGAGAGTAGAGAGTTCAATCTCCACCCGTGGTGGATCTCTGGAAGTACGAAACCTCCAGGAAATGACAGGCTGGTTTTCTGAAGGTGCTTCCCAGGCAGGGGGCAGCCTTCCTGGGAAACGAATCAAGCTCAAATGACCCACCCAATTGACTCTGGAGTCGAAGTCGAAGAAATGACAAAGTCCATAAATGTGAGATGGGTTCAGAGCTCCATGCTCTCAGACCTCCCTGGCCAGCCCAGGGAGGGTGCCTCGGTCCCGGTCACAGACAGTTCGGCGCGTGCCTACCGGAGCTCCGCCTGGAGCTGAGTCGGTCCTAAAACGGACCTTCGGGGCTGTATGGAGGAGGTGGAAGTGTTCGGTGGAGGCACTCAGAGTGGGTATAAAATCCTGACCGGAGCACCGTGGTGGTCGGGCCGGTTGGGGGAAACGGCCTGACTCAGCCCAGAAAGAGTGCACTTTGTTGCGGTCAAAGAGACTTCCAGTAAACGCATACCCCCTGGGGGTGGTGGGGGTCGTCATCATCATCCGGTTGAAACTCAGAAGGTAACGGAAAACGGGCGCCTCCGGGTTGCCCGGGGTCCGGAGGAGCGCACCCTCTCCTCCGGGCCCGTCACCTCGGGGTGCCTGGTCGATTGGAGCTTCGGACGCGCCAGGGGACGGCCCCTGCCCGGTCGAGAGACCGCTATGGGCAGCTTGCTCCTCCCCGATTTGCGCGTCGACTCTAGACGCGGCCTCCCTCCGGGGAAAGCAGGCCGCGTCGACCTCGGGAGACTCAGACGGCCCGTCTGAAACGGATGTCCGCAGCAGGGGCGGCCGCGGTGTGCGTCGGGAGGCTTGGACCGGTTGGTGGGGTTTCCTTGGGGGCCCCCACCCCGCCAGCACGGCTCGGAGCCGAACTTCGCCCTGCGCCTCCCTCGCTTTCGAAAGCACCCTTCCCGGTTACGGCCTCGATCCAGAGGCCTCAGCCCCCCCCTTGGCGGAGGGTTCCTCAGGCGCCCCTATGAGCGGCCGTGCCGTCTCGAGCCCAGGCCCGAGCGGAGCGAGACCCGCGTGTAGGAAGCCGGCGCGTGGCGGTTCGCTCGTCCGTCCCGGGGCTCCTCGGTCGATCCCCGAGGTAAATCAACCATATGCTTGTCGAACGATCGGTCTGGGTAAATGGCGAAACGACTCCAGGGGCTTGAGACACACACACACACACACACACACACACACACACACACACACACACCCCTGGAGAAAGAGCGGTTCGGGTTACCTACATCCTGGGGAGGATGCCTCATCTGGGGGAGGTGAGCGGCGTCGAAGGCGCCTCGGAGGAAAGTCCACCTCCGGAAAAACGGACAGAGTCTGAAACGATGCGGTCCAAACAGATTCCCACAAACACGCGGCTCCCTGGCTGGCGACCAGGGAGAGCGCCTCGGTGTCGGGCACGATCGAATCCGTCTGCCGTGACGGAGCTCCCGTCGGAGCAAAGACGGTCCTAAAACGGACCTTGGGGGTTTTGTCGAGGAGGGGACAAACGCTCCGCTCGGACAAGGTGAGAGGGTAGAAAGGCGTCCTGGAGGAAAATATCCATCCTACGGAAAAAAACGGACAGAGTCCGGAAAAGTGCGGTCGAACGAGATCCCCACGGGGACCCGCCTCCCTGGCCGACACCCAGGGAGGGCGCCTCAGACTCGGGCGCGGTCGAGTCGGTCGGTGCGACGGAGCTCCCGTCGGAGCAAAGACGGTCCTAAAACGGACCTTCGGGGTTTTGTCGAGAAGGGGACAACCGCCCCGCTCGGACAAGGTAACGGACTTCCGTAGAACAGGCGCCTCCGGGTTGCCTGCGGGGCCCGGAGGTGCGCACCCCCTCCTCCGGGCCCGTCACTCAGGGGGTTGCCTGGTCGATTGGAACTTCGGACGCGCCTGGGGACGGCCCCTGCCCGGTCGAAAGACCGCTCTGGGCAGCTTGCTCCTCCCCGTTTTGCGCGTCGACTCTAGACGCGGCCTCCCTCCGGGGAAAGCAGGCCGCGTCGACCTCGGGAGACTCAGACGGCCCGTCTGAAACGAATGTCCGCCACGGTGGCGGAGGACGTGGGCGCGTGGGAAGGTTCGGACCGGTGGGAAACACCCTCTCTCCAGTCTTCGAGCCGACCTCCGCCCCGCGCCTCCCCGCCCGAAAAGCACCCTTCCCGGTTACGGCCTCGACCCAGCGGCCACCCACCCCCTCTGCCCCCCGCGGAGGAGGGTTCCGCACGCGCACCTATGAGCGGCCGCGCCGTCTTCGAGCCCCCCCCGGGGGCCCGAGCGGAGCGAGACCCGTGTGTAGGAAGCCAGCGTCGTCGCGGTTCTCCTTCCAAAGGGCGCTTACCTGGTTGATCCTGCCAGTAGCATATGCTTGTCTCAAAGATTAAGCCATGCAGGTCTAAGTGCACACGGTCGGTACAGTGAAACTGCGAATGGCTCATTAAATCAGTTATGGTTCCTTTGATCGCTCCACCCGCTACTTGGATAACTGTGGCAATTCCAGAGCTAATACATGCAAACGAGCGCCGACCCGGCTCCCCTCGGGGGGTCGGGGACGCGTGCATTTATCAGATCCAAAACCCATCCGGGGTCGGCTCCGGCCGCCCCGGCCGCTTTGGTGACTCTAGATAACCTCGGGCCGATCGCGCGCCCTCTGCGGCGGCGACGACTCATTCGAATGTCTGCCCTATCAACTTTCGATGGTACATTCGGCGCCTACCATGGTGACCACGGGTAACGGGGAATCAGGGTTCGATTCCGGAGAGGGAGCCTGAGAAACGGCTACCACATCCAAGGAAGG
>JAJAVR010000053.1:110000-115000 GCA_021554675.1 Leuciscus idus
CTCCGAGGCGGGCAGAGGGTGGACCTAGGTGGGGGTACCTGCCCGGGTCTCTGGTTCTCCGGGTCTGGGCAGAGGGCGGACCAAGGTGGGGGTCAGTGTGGGTCCCTGGAAAGATCCAGGGGGTCCACCGGTTCCCTGACGCGGGTAGGGTGGTGGGCCGTGGTGCACCCCCACGCCCCAAATCCTGGTTCCCCGAATCGGGTAAACGGCGGGAGTAACTATGACTCTCTTAAGGTAGAGTGTAGAGTGTATGAGGAGCTTGAACCGGGGCCTCTTCTCAGTGATGAAGCCGAGTTGGGGCTCCATGCTCTGGGCACACGGGGGTCCCCTAGTACGGCACTTCAAGCCGGTATATCTCTGGAACCAATCCGAGTCGGGGCTCCATACTCTGGGCACACAGGCCCAGAGTACGGAGCCCCGACTCGGCTTATTTTTTTGGGTTTTTTTTGTCTCGAGTGACATCCGGTCAAAGTTCAAACTTCAAGCCGGTATATCTCTGGAACCAATCCGAGTCGGGGCTCCATACTCTGGGCACACAGGCCCAGAGTACGGAGCCCCGACTCGGCTTATTTTTTTGTTTTTTTTTTTGTCTCGTGTGACATCCGGTCAAAGTTCAAACTTCAAGCCGGTATATCTCTGGAACCAATCCGAGTCGGGGCTCCATACTCTGGGCACACAGGCCCAGAGTACGGAGCCCCGACTCGGCTTATTTTTTTGTTTTTTTTTTTGTCTCGTGTGACATCCGGTCAAAGTTCAAACTTCAAGCCGGTATATCTCTGGAACCAATCCGAGTCGGGGCTCCATACTCTGGGCACACAGGCCCAGAGTACGGAGCCCCGACTCGGCTTATTTTTTTGGGTTTTTTTTGTCTCGAGTGACATCCGGTCAAAGTTCAAACTTCAAGCCGGTATATCTCTGGAACCAATCCGAGTCGGGGCTCCATACTCTGGGCACACAGGCCCAGAGTACGGAGCCCCGACTCGGCTTATTTTTTTGTTTTTTTTTTTGTCTCGTGTGACATCCGGTCAAAGTTCAAACTTCAAGCCGGTATATCTCTGGAACCAATCCGAGTCGGGGCTCCATACTCTGGGCACACAGGCCCAGAGTACGGAGCCCCGACTCGGCTTATTTTTTTGGGTTTTTTTTGTCTCGAGTGACATCCGGTCAAAGTTCAAACTTCAAGCCGGTATATCTCTGGAACCAATCCGAGTCGGGGCTCCATACTCTGGGCACACGGGTTAGGGTTAGGGTTAGGGTTAGGGTTAGGGTTAGGGTTAGGGTTAGGGTTAGCTAGGGGGCCCCGGAGCTCTGAAAAGCATGAAACCTCCAGGAAAAAAAGAGGGGGTGGATTTTTCTGAAAAGTGCATCCCAGGCATGGCGCACCTCTCCTGGGCACGAATAAAGCCCAAAGCCCATGGAGAAAGGGACTCTGGTGTCAAGCTCTCAAAAATTGCACAAAGCCCAAAAATTTGCAGTGGGTTCAAATCTCAAGGGGCCTTCAAGGCAGTGACCCAAGCCAGGGTGGGGTGCACTCTGGCTGGGCAGTGAGTTCAATCTCCGCCGTGGTGGAGCTCTGAAAAGCATGAAACCTCCAGGAAAAAAAGAGGGGGTGGATTTTTCTGAAAAGTGCATCCCAGGCATGGCGCACCTCTCCTGGGCACGAATAAAGCCCAAAGCCCATGGAGAAAGGGACTCTGGTGTCAAGCTCTCAAAAATTGCACAAAGCCCAAAAATTTGCAGTGGGTTCAAATCTCAAGGGGCCTTCAAGGCAGTGACCCAAGCCAGGGTGGGGTGCACTCTGGCTGGGCAGTGAGTTCAATCTCCGCCGTGGTGGAGCTCTGAAAAGCATGAAACCTCCAGGAAAAAAAGAGGGGGTGGATTTTTCTGAAAAGTGCATCCCAGGCATGGCGCACCTCTCCTGGGCACGAATAAAGCCCAAAGCCCATGGAGAAAGGGACTCTGGTGTCAAGCTCTCAAAAATTGCACAAAGCCCAAAAATTTGCAGTGGGTTCAAAGCTCCATGCTCTCAGACCTCCCTGGCCGGCCCAGGGAGGGTGGCCCGTCCTGGGTCAGAGTCAGATTTGCCCGCCACCCCGGAGCTCCGCCTGGAGCGAAGACGGTCCTAAAACGGACCTTCGGGCATGTATGGAGGAGGGTGGAGCGACCTTCCTGGGCACGAATAAAGCCCGAAAGCCCATGGAGAGAGGGACTCTGGTGCCAAGCTTTCAAAAAATGACAGAGTCCAAAAATTTGCAGTGGGTTCAAAGCTCCATGCTCTCAGACCTCCCTGGCCGGCCCAGGGAGGGTGGCCCGTCCTGGGTCAGAGTCAGATTTGCCCGCCACCCCGGAGCTCCGCCTGGAGCGAAGACGGTCCTAAAACGGACCTTCGGGCATGTATGGAGGAGGGTGGAGCGACCTTCCTGGGCACGAATAAAGCCCGAAAGCCCATGGAGAGAGGGACTCTGGTGCCAAGCTTTCAAAAAATGACAGAGTCCAAAAATTTGCAGTGGGTTCAAAGCTCCATGCTCTCAGACCTCCCTGGCCGGCCCAGGGAGGGTGGCCCGTCCTGGGTCAGAGTCAGATTTGCCCGCCACCCCGGAGCTCCGCCTGGAGCGAAGACGGTCCTAAAACGGACCTTCGGGCATGTATGGAGGAGGGTGGAGCGACCTTCCTGGGCACGAATAAAGCCCGAAAGCCCATGGAGAGAGGGACTCTGGTGCCAAGCTTTCAAAAAATGACAGAGTCCAAAAATTTGCAGTGGGTTCAAAGCTCCATGCTCTCAGACCTCCCTGGCCGGCCCAGGGAGGGTGGCCCGTCCTGGGTCAGAGTCAGATTTGCCCGCCACCCCGGAGCTCCGCCTGGAGCGAAGACGGTCCTAAAACGGACCTTCGGGCATGTATGGAGGAGGGTGGAGCGACCTTCCTGGGCACGAATAAAGCCCGAAAGCCCATGGAGAGAGGGACTCTGGTGCCAAGCTTTCAAAAAATGACAGAGTCCAAAAATTTGCAGTGGGTTCAAAGCTCCATGCTCTCAGACCTCCCTGGCCGGCCCAGGGAGGGTTGCCCGTCCTGGGTCAGAGTCAGATTTGCCCGCCACCCCTGGTGCTCCGCCTGGTGCAAAGACGGTCCCAAAACGGACCTTCGGGCCTGTATGGAAGAGGTGGAGTGCGGTGGAGGCACACACCCGCCCGCCCGCCCGCCCGCCCGCCCTCATCAGACCGCCGTGAGTCCCACTCAGAGTTGCCCTGGTCGGGTATAAAGTCCAGTTTACAGCGTGCGCGCGGTGGAGCTCTGGAAGTCCTGGAGGGGAGAGGGCCTCCAGGAGAAAGCCGGCCCAGCCAGGGGGCACTCTGGCTGGGGAGAGTAGAGAGTTCAATCTCCACCCGTGGTGGATCTCTGGAAGTACGAAACCTCCAGGAAATGACAGGCTGGTTTTCTGAAGGTGCTTCCCAGGCAGGGGGCAGCCTTCCTGGGAAACGAATCAAGCTCAAATGACCCACCCAATTGACTCTGGAGTCGAAGTCGAAGAAATGACAAAGTCCATAAATGTGAGATGGGTTCAGAGCTCCATGCTCTCAGACCTCCCTGGCCAGCCCAGGGAGGGTGCCTCGGTCCCGGTCACAGACAGTTCGGCGCGTGCCTACCGGAGCTCCGCCTGGAGCTGAGTCGGTCCTAAAACGGACCTTCGGGGCTGTATGGAGGAGGTGGAAGTGTTCGGTGGAGGCACTCAGAGTGGGTATAAAATCCTGACCGGAGCACCGTGGTGGTCGGGCCGGTTGGGGGAAACGGCCTGACTCAGCCCAGAAAGAGTGCACTTTGTTGCGGTCAAAGAGACTTCCAGTAAACGCATACCCCCTGGGGGTGGTGGGGGTCGTCATCATCATCATCCGGTTGAAACTCAGAAGGTAACGGAAAACGGGCGCCTCCGGGTTGCCCGGGGTCCGGAGGAGCGCACCCTCTCCTCCGGGCCCGTCACCTCGGGGTGCCTGGTCGATTGGAGCTTCGGACGCGCCAGGGGACGGCCCCTGCCCGGTCGAGAGACCGCTATGGGCAGCTTGCTCCTCCCCGATTTGCGCGTCGACTCTAGACGCGGCCTCCCTCCGGGGAAAGCAGGCCGCGTCGACCTCGGGAGACTCAGACGGCCCGTCTGAAACGGATGTCCGCAGCAGGGGCGGCCGCGGTGTGCGTCGGGAGGCTTGGACCGGTTGGTGGGGTTTCCTTGGGGGCCCCCACCCCGCCAGCACGGCTCGGAGCCGAACTTCGCCCTGCGCCTCCCTCGCTTTCGAAAGCACCCTTCCCGGTTACGGCCTCGATCCAGAGGCCTCAGCCCCCCCCTTGGCGGAGGGTTCCTCAGGCGCCCCTATGAGCGGCCGTGCCGTCTCGAGCCCAGGCCCGAGCGGAGCGAGACCCGCGTGTAGGAAGCCGGCGCGTGGCGGTTCGCTCGTCCGTCCCGGGGCTCCTCGGTCGATCCCCGAGGTAAATCAACCATATGCTTGTCGAACGATCGGTCTGGGTAAATGGCGAAACGACTCCAGGGGCTTGAGACACACACACCCCTGGAGAAAGAGCGGTTCGGGTTACCTACATCCTGGGGAGGATGCCTCATCTGGGGGAGGTGAGCGGCGTCGAAGGCGCCTCGGAGGAAAGTCCACCTCCGGAAAAACGGACAGAGTCTGAAACGATGCGGTCCAAACAGATTCCCACAAACACGCGGCTCCCTGGCTGGCGACCAGGGAGAGCGCCTCGGTGTCGGGCACGATCGAATCCGTCTGCCGTGACGGAGCTCCCGTCGGAGCAAAGACGGTCCTAAAACGGACCTTGGGGGTTTTGTCGAGGAGGGGACAAACGCTCCGCTCGGACAAGGTGAGAGGGTAGAAAGGCGTCCTGGAGGAAAATATCCATCCTACGGAAAAAAACGGACAGAGTCCGGAAAAGTGCGGTCGAACGAGATCCCCACGGGGACCCGCCTCCCTGGCCGACACCCAGGGAGGGCGCCTCAGA
>JAJAVR010000053.1:125000-127500 GCA_021554675.1 Leuciscus idus
CACCTCTCCTGGGCACGAATAAAGCCCAAAGCCCATGGAGAAAGGGACTCTGGTGTCAAGCTCTCAAAAATTGCACAAAGCCCAAAAATTTGCAGTGGGTTCAAATCTCAAGGGGCCTTCAAGGCAGTGACCCAAGCCAGGGTGGGGTGCACTCTGGCTGGGCAGTGAGTTCAATCTCCGCCGTGGTGGAGCTCTGAAAAGCATGAAACCTCCAGGAAAAAAAGAGGGGGTGGATTTTTCTGAAAAGTGCATCCCAGGCATGGCGCACCTCTCCTGGGCACGAATAAAGCCCAAAGCCCATGGAGAAAGGGACTCTGGTGTCAAGCTCTCAAAAATTGCACAAAGCCCAAAAATTTGCAGTGGGTTCAAAGCTCCATGCTCTCAGACCTCCCTGGCCGGCCCAGGGAGGGTGGCCCGTCCTGGGTCAGAGTCAGATTTGCCCGCCACCCCGGAGCTCCGCCTGGAGCGAAGACGGTCCTAAAACGGACCTTCGGGCATGTATGGAGGAGGGTGGAGCGACCTTCCTGGGCACGAATAAAGCCCGAAAGCCCATGGAGAGAGGGACTCTGGTGCCAAGCTTTCAAAAAATGACAGAGTCCAAAAATTTGCAGTGGGTTCAAAGCTCCATGCTCTCAGACCTCCCTGGCCGGCCCAGGGAGGGTGGCCCGTCCTGGGTCAGAGTCAGATTTGCCCGCCACCCCGGAGCTCCGCCTGGAGCGAAGACGGTCCTAAAACGGACCTTCGGGCATGTATGGAGGAGGGTGGAGCGACCTTCCTGGGCACGAATAAAGCCCGAAAGCCCATGGAGAGAGGGACTCTGGTGCCAAGCTTTCAAAAAATGACAGAGTCCAAAAATTTGCAGTGGGTTCAAAGCTCCATGCTCTCAGACCTCCCTGGCCGGCCCAGGGAGGGTGGCCCGTCCTGGGTCAGAGTCAGATTTGCCCGCCACCCCGGAGCTCCGCCTGGAGCGAAGACGGTCCTAAAACGGACCTTCGGGCATGTATGGAGGAGGGTGGAGCGACCTTCCTGGGCACGAATAAAGCCCGAAAGCCCATGGAGAGAGGGACTCTGGTGCCAAGCTTTCAAAAAATGACAGAGTCCAAAAATTTGCAGTGGGTTCAAAGCTCCATGCTCTCAGACCTCCCTGGCCGGCCCAGGGAGGGTGGCCCGTCCTGGGTCAGAGTCAGATTTGCCCGCCACCCCGGAGCTCCGCCTGGAGCGAAGACGGTCCTAAAACGGACCTTCGGGCATGTATGGAGGAGGGTGGAGCGACCTTCCTGGGCACGAATAAAGCCCGAAAGCCCATGGAGAGAGGGACTCTGGTGCCAAGCTTTCAAAAAATGACAGAGTCCAAAAATTTGCAGTGGGTTCAAAGCTCCATGCTCTCAGACCTCCCTGGCCGGCCCAGGGAGGGTTGCCCGTCCTGGGTCAGAGTCAGATTTGCCCGCCACCCCTGGTGCTCCGCCTGGTGCAAAGACGGTCCCAAAACGGACCTTCGGGCCTGTATGGAAGAGGTGGAGTGCGGTGGAGGCACACACCCGCCCGCCCGCCCGCCCGCCCTCATCAGACCGCCGTGAGTCCCACTCAGAGTTGCCCTGGTCGGGTATAAAGTCCAGTTTACAGCGTGCGCGCGGTGGAGCTCTGGAAGTCCTGGAGGGGAGAGGGCCTCCAGGAGAAAGCCGGCCCAGCCAGGGGGCACTCTGGCTGGGGAGAGTAGAGAGTTCAATCTCCACCCGTGGTGGATCTCTGGAAGTACGAAACCTCCAGGAAATGACAGGCTGGTTTTCTGAAGGTGCTTCCCAGGCAGGGGGCAGCCTTCCTGGGAAACGAATCAAGCTCAAATGACCCACCCAATTGACTCTGGAGTCGAAGTCGAAGAAATGACAAAGTCCATAAATGTGAGATGGGTTCAGAGCTCCATGCTCTCAGACCTCCCTGGCCAGCCCAGGGAGGGTGCCTCGGTCCCGGTCACAGACAGTTCGGCGCGTGCCTACCGGAGCTCCGCCTGGAGCTGAGTCGGTCCTAAAACGGACCTTCGGGGCTGTATGGAGGAGGTGGAAGTGTTCGGTGGAGGCACTCAGAGTGGGTATAAAATCCTGACCGGAGCACCGTGGTGGTCGGGCCGGTTGGGGGAAACGGCCTGACTCAGCCCAGAAAGAGTGCACTTTGTTGCGGTCAAAGAGACTTCCAGTAAACGCATACCCCCTGGGGGTGGTGGGGGTCGTCATCATCATCCGGTTGAAACTCAGAAGGTAACGGAAAACGGGCGCCTCCGGGTTGCCCGGGGTCCGGAGGAGCGCACCCTCTCCTCCGGGCCCGTCACCTCGGGGTGCCTGGTCGATTGGAGCTTCGGACGCGCCAGGGGACGGCCCCTGCCCGGTCGAGAGACCGCTATGGGCAGCTTGCTCCTCCCCGATTTGCGCGTCGACTCTAGACGCGGCCTCCCTCCGGGGAAAGCAGGCCGCGTCGACCTCGGGAGACTCAGACGGCCCGTCTGAAA
>JAJAVR010000053.1:137500-142500 GCA_021554675.1 Leuciscus idus
GGGGCTCCATACTCTGGGCACACAGGCCCAGAGTACGGAGCCCCGACTCGGCTTATTTTTTTGTTTTTTTTTTTGTCTCGTGTGACATCCGGTCAAAGTTCAAACTTCAAGCCGGTATATCTCTGGAACCAATCCGAGTCGGGGCTCCATACTCTGGGCACACAGGCCCAGAGTACGGAGCCCCGACTCGGCTTATTTTTTTGGGTTTTTTTTGTCTCGAGTGACATCCGGTCAAAGTTCAAACTTCAAGCCGGTATATCTCTGGAACCAATCCGAGTCGGGGCTCCATACTCTGGGCACACAGGCCCAGAGTACGGAGCCCCGACTCGGCTTATTTTTTTGTTTTTTTTTTTGTCTCGTGTGACATCCGGTCAAAGTTCAAACTTCAAGCCGGTATATCTCTGGAACCAATCCGAGTCGGGGCTCCATACTCTGGGCACACAGGCCCAGAGTACGGAGCCCCGACTCGGCTTATTTTTTTGGGTTTTTTTTGTCTCGAGTGACATCCGGTCAAAGTTCAAACTTCAAGCCGGTATATCTCTGGAACCAATCCGAGTCGGGGCTCCATACTCTGGGCACACGGGTTAGGGTTAGGGTTAGGGTTAGGGTTAGGGTTAGGGTTAGGGTTAGGGTTAGCTAGGGGGCCCCGGAGCTCTGAAAAGCATGAAACCTCCAGGAAAAAAAGAGGGGGTGGATTTTTCTGAAAAGTGCATCCCAGGCATGGCGCACCTCTCCTGGGCACGAATAAAGCCCAAAGCCCATGGAGAAAGGGACTCTGGTGTCAAGCTCTCAAAAATTGCACAAAGCCCAAAAATTTGCAGTGGGTTCAAATCTCAAGGGGCCTTCAAGGCAGTGACCCAAGCCAGGGTGGGGTGCACTCTGGCTGGGCAGTGAGTTCAATCTCCGCCGTGGTGGAGCTCTGAAAAGCATGAAACCTCCAGGAAAAAAAGAGGGGGTGGATTTTTCTGAAAAGTGCATCCCAGGCATGGCGCACCTCTCCTGGGCACGAATAAAGCCCAAAGCCCATGGAGAAAGGGACTCTGGTGTCAAGCTCTCAAAAATTGCACAAAGCCCAAAAATTTGCAGTGGGTTCAAATCTCAAGGGGCCTTCAAGGCAGTGACCCAAGCCAGGGTGGGGTGCACTCTGGCTGGGCAGTGAGTTCAATCTCCGCCGTGGTGGAGCTCTGAAAAGCATGAAACCTCCAGGAAAAAAAGAGGGGGTGGATTTTTCTGAAAAGTGCATCCCAGGCATGGCGCACCTCTCCTGGGCACGAATAAAGCCCAAAGCCCATGGAGAAAGGGACTCTGGTGTCAAGCTCTCAAAAATTGCACAAAGCCCAAAAATTTGCAGTGGGTTCAAAGCTCCATGCTCTCAGACCTCCCTGGCCGGCCCAGGGAGGGTGGCCCGTCCTGGGTCAGAGTCAGATTTGCCCGCCACCCCGGAGCTCCGCCTGGAGCGAAGACGGTCCTAAAACGGACCTTCGGGCATGTATGGAGGAGGGTGGAGCGACCTTCCTGGGCACGAATAAAGCCCGAAAGCCCATGGAGAGAGGGACTCTGGTGCCAAGCTTTCAAAAAATGACAGAGTCCAAAAATTTGCAGTGGGTTCAAAGCTCCATGCTCTCAGACCTCCCTGGCCGGCCCAGGGAGGGTGGCCCGTCCTGGGTCAGAGTCAGATTTGCCCGCCACCCCGGAGCTCCGCCTGGAGCGAAGACGGTCCTAAAACGGACCTTCGGGCATGTATGGAGGAGGGTGGAGCGACCTTCCTGGGCACGAATAAAGCCCGAAAGCCCATGGAGAGAGGGACTCTGGTGCCAAGCTTTCAAAAAATGACAGAGTCCAAAAATTTGCAGTGGGTTCAAAGCTCCATGCTCTCAGACCTCCCTGGCCGGCCCAGGGAGGGTGGCCCGTCCTGGGTCAGAGTCAGATTTGCCCGCCACCCCGGAGCTCCGCCTGGAGCGAAGACGGTCCTAAAACGGACCTTCGGGCATGTATGGAGGAGGGTGGAGCGACCTTCCTGGGCACGAATAAAGCCCGAAAGCCCATGGAGAGAGGGACTCTGGTGCCAAGCTTTCAAAAAATGACAGAGTCCAAAAATTTGCAGTGGGTTCAAAGCTCCATGCTCTCAGACCTCCCTGGCCGGCCCAGGGAGGGTGGCCCGTCCTGGGTCAGAGTCAGATTTGCCCGCCACCCCGGAGCTCCGCCTGGAGCGAAGACGGTCCTAAAACGGACCTTCGGGCATGTATGGAGGAGGGTGGAGCGACCTTCCTGGGCACGAATAAAGCCCGAAAGCCCATGGAGAGAGGGACTCTGGTGCCAAGCTTTCAAAAAATGACAGAGTCCAAAAATTTGCAGTGGGTTCAAAGCTCCATGCTCTCAGACCTCCCTGGCCGGCCCAGGGAGGGTTGCCCGTCCTGGGTCAGAGTCAGATTTGCCCGCCACCCCTGGTGCTCCGCCTGGTGCAAAGACGGTCCCAAAACGGACCTTCGGGCCTGTATGGAAGAGGTGGAGTGCGGTGGAGGCACACACCCGCCCGCCCGCCCGCCCGCCCGCCCTCATCAGACCGCCGTGAGTCCCACTCAGAGTTGCCCTGGTCGGGTATAAAGTCCAGTTTACAGCGTGCGCGCGGTGGAGCTCTGGAAGTCCTGGAGGGGAGAGGGCCTCCAGGAGAAAGCCGGCCCAGCCAGGGGGCACTCTGGCTGGGGAGAGTAGAGAGTTCAATCTCCACCCGTGGTGGATCTCTGGAAGTACGAAACCTCCAGGAAATGACAGGCTGGTTTTCTGAAGGTGCTTCCCAGGCAGGGGGCAGCCTTCCTGGGAAACGAATCAAGCTCAAATGACCCACCCAATTGACTCTGGAGTCGAAGTCGAAGAAATGACAAAGTCCATAAATGTGAGATGGGTTCAGAGCTCCATGCTCTCAGACCTCCCTGGCCAGCCCAGGGAGGGTGCCTCGGTCCCGGTCACAGACAGTTCGGCGCGTGCCTACCGGAGCTCCGCCTGGAGCTGAGTCGGTCCTAAAACGGACCTTCGGGGCTGTATGGAGGAGGTGGAAGTGTTCGGTGGAGGCACTCAGAGTGGGTATAAAATCCTGACCGGAGCACCGTGGTGGTCGGGCCGGTTGGGGGAAACGGCCTGACTCAGCCCAGAAAGAGTGCACTTTGTTGCGGTCAAAGAGACTTCCAGTAAACGCATACCCCCTGGGGGTGGTGGGGGTCGTCATCATCATCATCCGGTTGAAACTCAGAAGGTAACGGAAAACGGGCGCCTCCGGGTTGCCCGGGGTCCGGAGGAGCGCACCCTCTCCTCCGGGCCCGTCACCTCGGGGTGCCTGGTCGATTGGAGCTTCGGACGCGCCAGGGGACGGCCCCTGCCCGGTCGAGAGACCGCTATGGGCAGCTTGCTCCTCCCCGATTTGCGCGTCGACTCTAGACGCGGCCTCCCTCCGGGGAAAGCAGGCCGCGTCGACCTCGGGAGACTCAGACGGCCCGTCTGAAACGGATGTCCGCAGCAGGGGCGGCCGCGGTGTGCGTCGGGAGGCTTGGACCGGTTGGTGGGGTTTCCTTGGGGGCCCCCACCCCGCCAGCACGGCTCGGAGCCGAACTTCGCCCTGCGCCTCCCTCGCTTTCGAAAGCACCCTTCCCGGTTACGGCCTCGATCCAGAGGCCTCAGCCCCCCCCTTGGCGGAGGGTTCCTCAGGCGCCCCTATGAGCGGCCGTGCCGTCTCGAGCCCAGGCCCGAGCGGAGCGAGACCCGCGTGTAGGAAGCCGGCGCGTGGCGGTTCGCTCGTCCGTCCCGGGGCTCCTCGGTCGATCCCCGAGGTAAATCAACCATATGCTTGTCGAACGATCGGTCTGGGTAAATGGCGAAACGACTCCAGGGGCTTGAGACACACACACCCCTGGAGAAAGAGCGGTTCGGGTTACCTACATCCTGGGGAGGATGCCTCATCTGGGGGAGGTGAGCGGCGTCGAAGGCGCCTCGGAGGAAAGTCCACCTCCGGAAAAACGGACAGAGTCTGAAACGATGCGGTCCAAACAGATTCCCACAAACACGCGGCTCCCTGGCTGGCGACCAGGGAGAGCGCCTCGGTGTCGGGCACGATCGAATCCGTCTGCCGTGACGGAGCTCCCGTCGGAGCAAAGACGGTCCTAAAACGGACCTTGGGGGTTTTGTCGAGGAGGGGACAAACGCTCCGCTCGGACAAGGTGAGAGGGTAGAAAGGCGTCCTGGAGGAAAATATCCATCCTACGGAAAAAAACGGACAGAGTCCGGAAAAGTGCGGTCGAACGAGATCCCCACGGGGACCCGCCTCCCTGGCCGACACCCAGGGAGGGCGCCTCAGACTCGGGCGCGGTCGAGTCGGTCGGTGCGACGGAGCTCCCGTCGGAGCAAAGACGGTCCTAAAACGGACCTTCGGGGTTTTGTCGAGAAGGGGACAACCGCCCCGCTCGGACAAGGTAACGGACTTCCGTAGAACAGGCGCCTCCGGGTTGCCTGCGGGGCCCGGAGGTGCGCACCCCCTCCTCCGGGCCCGTCACTCAGGGGGTTGCCTGGTCGATTGGAACTTCGGACGCGCCTGGGGACGGCCCCTGCCCGGTCGAAAGACCGCTCTGGGCAGCTTGCTCCTCCCCGTTTTGCGCGTCGACTCTAGACGCGGCCTCCCTCCGGGGAAAGCAGGCCGCGTCGACCTCGGGAGACTCAGACGGCCCGTCTGAAACGAATGTCCGCCACGGTGGCGGAGGACGTGGGCGCGTGGGAAGGTTCGGACCGGTGGGAAACACCCTCTCTCCAGTCTTCGAGCCGACCTCCGCCCCGCGCCTCCCCGCCCGAAAAGCACCCTTCCCGGTTACGGCCTCGACCCAGCGGCCACCCACCCCCTCTGCCCCCCGCGGAGGAGGGTTCCGCACGCGCACCTATGAGCGGCCGCGCCGTCTTCGAGCCCCCCCCGGGGGCCCGAGCGGAGCGAGACCCGTGTGTAGGAAGCCAGCGTCGTCGCG
>JAJAVR010000053.1:150000-155000 GCA_021554675.1 Leuciscus idus
GTACCTGCCCGGGTCTCTGGTTCTCCGGGTCTGGGCAGAGGGGTGGACCAAGGTGGGGGTACCTGCCCGGGGCTCTGGTTCTCCGAGTCGGGCAGAGGGGTGGACCAAGGTGGGGGTACCTGCCCGGGGCTCTGGTTCTCCGAGTCGGGCAGAGGGGTGGACCAAGGTGGGGGTACCTGCCCGGGTCTCTGGTTCTCCGGGTCTGGGCAGAGGGGTGGACCAAGGTGGGGGTACCTGCCCGGGGCTCTGGTTCTCCGAGTCGGGCAGAGGGGTGGACCAAGGTGGGGGTACCTGCCCGGGGCTCTGGTTCTCCGAGTCGGGCAGAGGGGTGGACCAAGGTGGGGGTACCTGCCCGGGTCTCTGGTTCTCCGGGTCTGGGCAGAGGGGTGGACCAAGGTGGGGGTACCTGCCCGGGGCTCTGGTTCTCCGAGTCGGGCAGAGGGTGGACCAAGGTGGGGGTACCTGCCCGGGGCTCTGGTTCTCCGAGGCGGGCAGAGGGTGGACCTAGGTGGGGGTACCTGCCCGGGTCTCTGGTTCTCCGGGTCTGGGCAGAGGGCGGACCAAGGTGGGGGTCAGTGTGGGTCCCTGGAAAGATCCAGGGGGTCCACCGGTTCCCTGACGCGGGTAGGGTGGTGGGCCGTGGTGCACCCCCACGCCCCAAATCCTGGTTCCCCGAATCGGGTAAACGGCGGGAGTAACTATGACTCTCTTAAGGTAGAGTGTAGAGTGTATGAGGAGCTTGAACCGGGGCCTCTTCTCAGTGATGAAGCCGAGTTGGGGCTCCATGCTCTGGGCACACGGGGGTCCCCTAGTACGGCACTTCAAGCCGGTATATCTCTGGAACCAATCCGAGTCGGGGCTCCATACTCTGGGCACACAGGCCCAGAGTACGGAGCCCCGACTCGGCTTATTTTTTTGGGTTTTTTTTGTCTCGAGTGACATCCGGTCAAAGTTCAAACTTCAAGCCGGTATATCTCTGGAACCAATCCGAGTCGGGGCTCCATACTCTGGGCACACAGGCCCAGAGTACGGAGCCCCGACTCGGCTTATTTTTTTGTTTTTTTTTTTGTCTCGTGTGACATCCGGTCAAAGTTCAAACTTCAAGCCGGTATATCTCTGGAACCAATCCGAGTCGGGGCTCCATACTCTGGGCACACAGGCCCAGAGTACGGAGCCCCGACTCGGCTTATTTTTTTGTTTTTTTTTTTGTCTCGTGTGACATCCGGTCAAAGTTCAAACTTCAAGCCGGTATATCTCTGGAACCAATCCGAGTCGGGGCTCCATACTCTGGGCACACAGGCCCAGAGTACGGAGCCCCGACTCGGCTTATTTTTTTGGGTTTTTTTTGTCTCGAGTGACATCCGGTCAAAGTTCAAACTTCAAGCCGGTATATCTCTGGAACCAATCCGAGTCGGGGCTCCATACTCTGGGCACACGGGTTAGGGTTAGGGTTAGGGTTAGGGTTAGGGTTAGGGTTAGGGTTAGCTAGGGGGCCCCGGAGCTCTGAAAAGCATGAAACCTCCAGGAAAAAAAGAGGGGGTGGATTTTTCTGAAAAGTGCATCCCAGGCATGGCGCACCTCTCCTGGGCACGAATAAAGCCCAAAGCCCATGGAGAAAGGGACTCTGGTGTCAAGCTCTCAAAAATTGCACAAAGCCCAAAAATTTGCAGTGGGTTCAAATCTCAAGGGGCCTTCAAGGCAGTGACCCAAGCCAGGGTGGGGTGCACTCTGGCTGGGCAGTGAGTTCAATCTCCGCCGTGGTGGAGCTCTGAAAAGCATGAAACCTCCAGGAAAAAAAGAGGGGGTGGATTTTTCTGAAAAGTGCATCCCAGGCATGGCGCACCTCTCCTGGGCACGAATAAAGCCCAAAGCCCATGGAGAAAGGGACTCTGGTGTCAAGCTCTCAAAAATTGCACAAAGTCCAAAAATTTGCAGTGGGTTCAAATCTCAAGGGGCCTTCAAGGCAGTGACCCAAGCCAGGGTGGGGTGCACTCTGGCTGGGCAGTGAGTTCAATCTCCGCCGTGGTGGAGCTCTGAAAAGCATGAAACCTCCAGGAAAAAAAGAGGGGGTGGATTTTTCTGAAAAGTGCATCCCAGGCATGGCGCACCTCTCCTGGGCACGAATAAAGCCCAAAGCCCATGGAGAAAGGGACTCTGGTGTCAAGCTCTCAAAAATTGCACAAAGCCCAAAAATTTGCAGTGGGTTCAAATCTCAAGGGGCCTTCAAGGCAGTGACCCAAGCCAGGGTGGGGTGCACTCTGGCTGGGCAGTGAGTTCAATCTCCGCCGTGGTGGAGCTCTGAAAAGCATGAAACCTCCAGGAAAAAAAGAGGGGGTGGATTTTTCTGAAAAGTGCATCCCAGGCATGGCGCACCTCTCCTGGGCACGAATAAAGCCCAAAGCCCATGGAGAAAGGGACTCTGGTGTCAAGCTCTCAAAAATTGCACAAAGCCCAAAAATTTGCAGTGGGTTCAAAGCTCCATGCTCTCAGACCTCCCTGGCCGGCCCAGGGAGGGTGGCCCGTCCTGGGTCAGAGTCAGATTTGCCCGCCACCCCGGAGCTCCGCCTGGAGCGAAGACGGTCCTAAAACGGACCTTCGGGCATGTATGGAGGAGGGTGGAGCGACCTTCCTGGGCACGAATAAAGCCCGAAAGCCCATGGAGAGAGGGACTCTGGTGCCAAGCTTTCAAAAAATGACAGAGTCCAAAAATTTGCAGTGGGTTCAAAGCTCCATGCTCTCAGACCTCCCTGGCCGGCCCAGGGAGGGTGGCCCGTCCTGGGTCAGAGTCAGATTTGCCCGCCACCCCGGAGCTCCGCCTGGAGCGAAGACGGTCCTAAAACGGACCTTCGGGCATGTATGGAGGAGGGTGGAGCGACCTTCCTGGGCACGAATAAAGCCCGAAAGCCCATGGAGAGAGGGACTCTGGTGCCAAGCTTTCAAAAAATGACAGAGTCCAAAAATTTGCAGTGGGTTCAAAGCTCCATGCTCTCAGACCTCCCTGGCCGGCCCAGGGAGGGTGGCCCGTCCTGGGTCAGAGTCAGATTTGCCCGCCACCCCGGAGCTCCGCCTGGAGCGAAGACGGTCCTAAAACGGACCTTCGGGCATGTATGGAGGAGGGTGGAGCGACCTTCCTGGGCACGAATAAAGCCCGAAAGCCCATGGAGAGAGGGACTCTGGTGCCAAGCTTTCAAAAAATGACAGAGTCCAAAAATTTGCAGTGGGTTCAAAGCTCCATGCTCTCAGACCTCCCTGGCCGGCCCAGGGAGGGTGGCCCGTCCTGGGTCAGAGTCAGATTTGCCCGCCACCCCGGAGCTCCGCCTGGAGCGAAGACGGTCCTAAAACGGACCTTCGGGCATGTATGGAGGAGGGTGGAGCGACCTTCCTGGGCACGAATAAAGCCCGAAAGCCCATGGAGAGAGGGACTCTGGTGCCAAGCTTTCAAAAAATGACAGAGTCCAAAAATTTGCAGTGGGTTCAAAGCTCCATGCTCTCAGACCTCCCTGGCCGGCCCAGGGAGGGTTGCCCGTCCTGGGTCAGAGTCAGATTTGCCCGCCACCCCTGGTGCTCCGCCTGGTGCAAAGACGGTCCCAAAACGGACCTTCGGGCCTGTATGGAAGAGGTGGAGTGCGGTGGAGGCACACACCCGCCCGCCCGCCCGCCCGCCCGCCCTCATCAGACCGCCGTGAGTCCCACTCAGAGTTGCCCTGGTCGGGTATAAAGTCCAGTTTACAGCGTGCGCGCGGTGGAGCTCTGGAAGTCCTGGAGGGGAGAGGGCCTCCAGGAGAAAGCCGGCCCAGCCAGGGGGCACTCTGGCTGGGGAGAGTAGAGAGTTCAATCTCCACCCGTGGTGGATCTCTGGAAGTACGAAACCTCCAGGAAATGACAGGCTGGTTTTCTGAAGGTGCTTCCCAGGCAGGGGGCAGCCTTCCTGGGAAACGAATCAAGCTCAAATGACCCACCCAATTGACTCTGGAGTCGAAGTCGAAGAAATGACAAAGTCCATAAATGTGAGATGGGTTCAGAGCTCCATGCTCTCAGACCTCCCTGGCCAGCCCAGGGAGGGTGCCTCGGTCCCGGTCACAGACAGTTCGGCGCGTGCCTACCGGAGCTCCGCCTGGAGCTGAGTCGGTCCTAAAACGGACCTTCGGGGCTGTATGGAGGAGGTGGAAGTGTTCGGTGGAGGCACTCAGAGTGGGTATAAAATCCTGACCGGAGCACCGTGGTGGTCGGGCCGGTTGGGGGAAACGGCCTGACTCAGCCCAGAAAGAGTGCACTTTGTTGCGGTCAAAGAGACTTCCAGTAAACGCATACCCCCTGGGGGTGGTGGGGGTCGTCATCATCATCATCCGGTTGAAACTCAGAAGGTAACGGAAAACGGGCGCCTCCGGGTTGCCCGGGGTCCGGAGGAGCGCACCCTCTCCTCCGGGCCCGTCACCTCGGGGTGCCTGGTCGATTGGAGCTTCGGACGCGCCAGGGGACGGCCCCTGCCCGGTCGAGAGACCGCTATGGGCAGCTTGCTCCTCCCCGATTTGCGCGTCGACTCTAGACGCGGCCTCCCTCCGGGGAAAGCAGGCCGCGTCGACCTCGGGAGACTCAGACGGCCCGTCTGAAACGGATGTCCGCAGCAGGGGCGGCCGCGGTGTGCGTCGGGAGGCTTGGACCGGTTGGTGGGGTTTCCTTGGGGGCCCCCACCCCGCCAGCACGGCTCGGAGCCGAACTTCGCCCTGCGCCTCCCTCGCTTTCGAAAGCACCCTTCCCGGTTACGGCCTCGATCCAGAGGCCTCAGCCCCCCCCTTGGCGGAGGGTTCCTCAGGCGCCCCTATGAGCGGCCGTGCCGTCTCGAGCCCAGGCCCGAGCGGAGCGAGACCCGCGTGTAGGAAGCCGGCGCGTGGCGGTTCGCTCGTCCGTCCCGGGGCTCCTCGGTCGATCCCCGAGGTAAATCAACCATATGCTTGTCGAACGATCGGTCTGGGTAAATGGCGAAACGACTCCAGGGGCTT
>JAJAVR010000053.1:165000-170000 GCA_021554675.1 Leuciscus idus
AAAAGTGCATCCCAGGCATGGCGCACCTCTCCTGGGCACGAATAAAGCCCAAAGCCCATGGAGAAAGGGACTCTGGTGTCAAGCTCTCAAAAATTGCACAAAGCCCAAAAATTTGCAGTGGGTTCAAATCTCAAGGGGCCTTCAAGGCAGTGACCCAAGCCAGGGTGGGGTGCACTCTGGCTGGGCAGTGAGTTCAATCTCCGCCGTGGTGGAGCTCTGAAAAGCATGAAACCTCCAGGAAAAAAAGAGGGGGTGGATTTTTCTGAAAAGTGCATCCCAGGCATGGCGCACCTCTCCTGGGCACGAATAAAGCCCAAAGCCCATGGAGAAAGGGACTCTGGTGTCAAGCTCTCAAAAATTGCACAAAGCCCAAAAATTTGCAGTGGGTTCAAATCTCAAGGGGCCTTCAAGGCAGTGACCCAAGCCAGGGTGGGGTGCACTCTGGCTGGGCAGTGAGTTCAATCTCCGCCGTGGTGGAGCTCTGAAAAGCATGAAACCTCCAGGAAAAAAAGAGGGGGTGGATTTTTCTGAAAAGTGCATCCCAGGCATGGCGCACCTCTCCTGGGCACGAATAAAGCCCAAAGCCCATGGAGAAAGGGACTCTGGTGTCAAGCTCTCAAAAATTGCACAAAGCCCAAAAATTTGCAGTGGGTTCAAATCTCAAGGGGCCTTCAAGGCAGTGACCCAAGCCAGGGTGGGGTGCACTCTGGCTGGGCAGTGAGTTCAATCTCCGCCGTGGTGGAGCTCTGAAAAGCATGAAACCTCCAGGAAAAAAAGAGGGGGTGGATTTTTCTGAAAAGTGCATCCCAGGCATGGCGCACCTCTCCTGGGCACGAATAAAGCCCAAAGCCCATGGAGAAAGGGACTCTGGTGTCAAGCTCTCAAAAATTGCACAAAGCCCAAAAATTTGCAGTGGGTTCAAATCTCAAGGGGCCTTCAAGGCAGTGACCCAAGCCAGGGTGGGGTGCACTCTGGCTGGGCAGTGAGTTCAATCTCCGCCGTGGTGGAGCTCTGAAAAGCATGAAACCTCCAGGAAAAAAAGAGGGGGTGGATTTTTCTGAAAAGTGCATCCCAGGCATGGCGCACCTCTCCTGGGCACGAATAAAGCCCAAAGCCCATGGAGAAAGGGACTCTGGTGTCAAGCTCTCAAAAATTGCACAAAGCCCAAAAATTTGCAGTGGGTTCAAAGCTCCATGCTCTCAGACCTCCCTGGCCGGCCCAGGGAGGGTGGCCCGTCCTGGGTCAGAGTCAGATTTGCCCGCCACCCCGGAGCTCCGCCTGGAGCGAAGACGGTCCTAAAACGGACCTTCGGGCATGTATGGAGGAGGGTGGAGCGACCTTCCTGGGCACGAATAAAGCCCGAAAGCCCATGGAGAGAGGGACTCTGGTGCCAAGCTTTCAAAAAATGACAGAGTCCAAAAATTTGCAGTGGGTTCAAAGCTCCATGCTCTCAGACCTCCCTGGCCGGCCCAGGGAGGGTGGCCCGTCCTGGGTCAGAGTCAGATTTGCCCGCCACCCCGGAGCTCCGCCTGGAGCGAAGACGGTCCTAAAACGGACCTTCGGGCATGTATGGAGGAGGGTGGAGCGACCTTCCTGGGCACGAATAAAGCCCGAAAGCCCATGGAGAGAGGGACTCTGGTGCCAAGCTTTCAAAAAATGACAGAGTCCAAAAATTTGCAGTGGGTTCAAAGCTCCATGCTCTCAGACCTCCCTGGCCGGCCCAGGGAGGGTGGCCCGTCCTGGGTCAGAGTCAGATTTGCCCGCCACCCCGGAGCTCCGCCTGGAGCGAAGACGGTCCTAAAACGGACCTTCGGGCATGTATGGAGGAGGGTGGAGCGACCTTCCTGGGCACGAATAAAGCCCGAAAGCCCATGGAGAGAGGGACTCTGGTGCCAAGCTTTCAAAAAATGACAGAGTCCAAAAATTTGCAGTGGGTTCAAAGCTCCATGCTCTCAGACCTCCCTGGCCGGCCCAGGGAGGGTGGCCCGTCCTGGGTCAGAGTCAGATTTGCCCGCCACCCCGGAGCTCCGCCTGGAGCGAAGACGGTCCTAAAACGGACCTTCGGGCATGTATGGAGGAGGGTGGAGCGACCTTCCTGGGCACGAATAAAGCCCGAAAGCCCATGGAGAGAGGGACTCTGGTGCCAAGCTTTCAAAAAATGACAGAGTCCAAAAATTTGCAGTGGGTTCAAAGCTCCATGCTCTCAGACCTCCCTGGCCGGCCCAGGGAGGGTTGCCCGTCCTGGGTCAGAGTCAGATTTGCCCGCCACCCCTGGTGCTCCGCCTGGTGCAAAGACGGTCCCAAAACGGACCTTCGGGCCTGTATGGAAGAGGTGGAGTGCGGTGGAGGCACACACCCGCCCGCCCGCCCGCCCGCCCGCCCTCATCAGACCGCCGTGAGTCCCACTCAGAGTTGCCCTGGTCGGGTATAAAGTCCAGTTTACAGCGTGCGCGCGGTGGAGCTCTGGAAGTCCTGGAGGGGAGAGGGCCTCCAGGAGAAAGCCGGCCCAGCCAGGGGGCACTCTGGCTGGGGAGAGTAGAGAGTTCAATCTCCACCCGTGGTGGATCTCTGGAAGTACGAAACCTCCAGGAAATGACAGGCTGGTTTTCTGAAGGTGCTTCCCAGGCAGGGGGCAGCCTTCCTGGGAAACGAATCAAGCTCAAATGACCCACCCAATTGACTCTGGAGTCGAAGTCGAAGAAATGACAAAGTCCATAAATGTGAGATGGGTTCAGAGCTCCATGCTCTCAGACCTCCCTGGCCAGCCCAGGGAGGGTGCCTCGGTCCCGGTCACAGACAGTTCGGCGCGTGCCTACCGGAGCTCCGCCTGGAGCTGAGTCGGTCCTAAAACGGACCTTCGGGGCTGTATGGAGGAGGTGGAAGTGTTCGGTGGAGGCACTCAGAGTGGGTATAAAATCCTGACCGGAGCACCGTGGTGGTCGGGCCGGTTGGGGGAAACGGCCTGACTCAGCCCAGAAAGAGTGCACTTTGTTGCGGTCAAAGAGACTTCCAGTAAACGCATACCCCCTGGGGGTGGTGGGGGTCGTCATCATCATCATCCGGTTGAAACTCAGAAGGTAACGGAAAACGGGCGCCTCCGGGTTGCCCGGGGTCCGGAGGAGCGCACCCTCTCCTCCGGGCCCGTCACCTCGGGGTGCCTGGTCGATTGGAGCTTCGGACGCGCCAGGGGACGGCCCCTGCCCGGTCGAGAGACCGCTATGGGCAGCTTGCTCCTCCCCGATTTGCGCGTCGACTCTAGACGCGGCCTCCCTCCGGGGAAAGCAGGCCGCGTCGACCTCGGGAGACTCAGACGGCCCGTCTGAAACGGATGTCCGCAGCAGGGGCGGCCGCGGTGTGCGTCGGGAGGCTTGGACCGGTTGGTGGGGTTTCCTTGGGGGCCCCCACCCCGCCAGCACGGCTCGGAGCCGAACTTCGCCCTGCGCCTCCCTCGCTTTCGAAAGCACCCTTCCCGGTTACGGCCTCGATCCAGAGGCCTCAGCCCCCCCCTTGGCGGAGGGTTCCTCAGGCGCCCCTATGAGCGGCCGTGCCGTCTCGAGCCCAGGCCCGAGCGGAGCGAGACCCGCGTGTAGGAAGCCGGCGCGTGGCGGTTCGCTCGTCCGTCCCGGGGCTCCTCGGTCGATCCCCGAGGTAAATCAACCATATGCTTGTCGAACGATCGGTCTGGGTAAATGGCGAAACGACTCCAGGGGCTTGAGACACACACACCCCTGGAGAAAGAGCGGTTCGGGTTACCTACATCCTGGGGAGGATGCCTCATCTGGGGGAGGTGAGCGGCGTCGAAGGCGCCTCGGAGGAAAGTCCACCTCCGGAAAAACGGACAGAGTCTGAAACGATGCGGTCCAAACAGATTCCCACAAACACGCGGCTCCCTGGCTGGCGACCAGGGAGAGCGCCTCGGTGTCGGGCACGATCGAATCCGTCTGCCGTGACGGAGCTCCCGTCGGAGCAAAGACGGTCCTAAAACGGACCTTGGGGGTTTTGTCGAGGAGGGGACAAACGCTCCGCTCGGACAAGGTGAGAGGGTAGAAAGGCGTCCTGGAGGAAAATATCCATCCTACGGAAAAAAACGGACAGAGTCCGGAAAAGTGCGGTCGAACGAGATCCCCACGGGGACCCGCCTCCCTGGCCGACACCCAGGGAGGGCGCCTCAGACTCGGGCGCGGTCGAGTCGGTCGGTGCGACGGAGCTCCCGTCGGAGCAAAGACGGTCCTAAAACGGACCTTCGGGGTTTTGTCGAGAAGGGGACAACCGCCCCGCTCGGACAAGGTAACGGACTTCCGTAGAACAGGCGCCTCCGGGTTGCCTGCGGGGCCCGGAGGTGCGCACCCCCTCCTCCGGGCCCGTCACTCAGGGGGTTGCCTGGTCGATTGGAACTTCGGACGCGCCTGGGGACGGCCCCTGCCCGGTCGAAAGACCGCTCTGGGCAGCTTGCTCCTCCCCGTTTTGCGCGTCGACTCTAGACGCGGCCTCCCTCCGGGGAAAGCAGGCCGCGTCGACCTCGGGAGACTCAGACGGCCCGTCTGAAACGAATGTCCGCCACGGTGGCGGAGGACGTGGGCGCGTGGGAAGGTTCGGACCGGTGGGAAACACCCTCTCTCCAGTCTTCGAGCCGACCTCCGCCCCGCGCCTCCCCGCCCGAAAAGCACCCTTCCCGGTTACGGCCTCGACCCAGCGGCCACCCACCCCCTCTGCCCCCCGCGGAGGAGGGTTCCGCACGCGCACCTATGAGCGGCCGCGCCGTCTTCGAGCCCCCCCCGGGGGCCCGAGCGGAGCGAGACCCGTGTGTAGGAAGCCAGCGTCGTCGCGGTTCTCCTTCCAAAGGGCGCTTACCTGGTTGATCCTGCCAGTAGCATATGCTTGTCTCAAAGATTAAGCCATGCAGGTCTAAGTGCACACGGTCGGTACAGTGAAACTGCGAATGGCTCATTAAATCAGTTATGGTTCCTTTGATCGCTCCACCCGCTACTTGGATAACTGTG
>JAJAVR010000053.1:177500-185000 GCA_021554675.1 Leuciscus idus
TACCTGCCCGGGTCTCTGGTTCTCCGGGTCTGGGCAGAGGGGTGGACCAAGGTGGGGGTACCTGCCCGGGGCTCTGGTTCTCCGAGTCGGGCAGAGGGGTGGACCAAGGTGGGGGTACCTGCCCGGGGCTCTGGTTCTCCGAGTCGGGCAGAGGGGTGGACCAAGGTGGGGGTACCTGCCCGGGTCTCTGGTTCTCCGGGTCTGGGCAGAGGGGTGGACCAAGGTGGGGGTACCTGCCCGGGGCTCTGGTTCTCCGAGTCGGGCAGAGGGTGGACCAAGGTGGGGGTACCTGCCCGGGGCTCTGGTTCTCCGAGGCGGGCAGAGGGTGGACCTAGGTGGGGGTACCTGCCCGGGTCTCTGGTTCTCCGGGTCTGGGCAGAGGGCGGACCAAGGTGGGGGTCAGTGTGGGTCCCTGGAAAGATCCAGGGGGTCCACCGGTTCCCTGACGCGGGTAGGGTGGTGGGCCGTGGTGCACCCCCACGCCCCAAATCCTGGTTCCCCGAATCGGGTAAACGGCGGGAGTAACTATGACTCTCTTAAGGTAGAGTGTAGAGTGTATGAGGAGCTTGAACCGGGGCCTCTTCTCAGTGATGAAGCCGAGTTGGGGCTCCATGCTCTGGGCACACGGGGGTCCCCTAGTACGGCACTTCAAGCCGGTATATCTCTGGAACCAATCCGAGTCGGGGCTCCATACTCTGGGCACACAGGCCCAGAGTACGGAGCCCCGACTCGGCTTATTTTTTTGGGTTTTTTTTGTCTCGAGTGACATCCGGTCAAAGTTCAAACTTCAAGCCGGTATATCTCTGGAACCAATCCGAGTCGGGGCTCCATACTCTGGGCACACAGGCCCAGAGTACGGAGCCCCGACTCGGCTTATTTTTTTGTTTTTTTTTTTGTCTCGTGTGACATCCGGTCAAAGTTCAAACTTCAAGCCGGTATATCTCTGGAACCAATCCGAGTCGGGGCTCCATACTCTGGGCACACAGGCCCAGAGTACGGAGCCCCGACTCGGCTTATTTTTTTGTTTTTTTTTTTGTCTCGTGTGACATCCGGTCAAAGTTCAAACTTCAAGCCGGTATATCTCTGGAACCAATCCGAGTCGGGGCTCCATACTCTGGGCACACAGGCCCAGAGTACGGAGCCCCGACTCGGCTTATTTTTTTGGGTTTTTTTTGTCTCGAGTGACATCCGGTCAAAGTTCAAACTTCAAGCCGGTATATCTCTGGAACCAATCCGAGTCGGGGCTCCATACTCTGGGCACACGGGTTAGGGTTAGGGTTAGGGTTAGGGTTAGGGTTAGGGTTAGGGTTAGCTAGGGGGCCCCGGAGCTCTGAAAAGCATGAAACCTCCAGGAAAAAAAGAGGGGGTGGATTTTTCTGAAAAGTGCATCCCAGGCATGGCGCACCTCTCCTGGGCACGAATAAAGCCCAAAGCCCATGGAGAAAGGGACTCTGGTGTCAAGCTCTCAAAAATTGCACAAAGTCCAAAAATTTGCAGTGGGTTCAAATCTCAAGGGGCCTTCAAGGCAGTGACCCAAGCCAGGGTGGGGTGCACTCTGGCTGGGCAGTGAGTTCAATCTCCGCCGTGGTGGAGCTCTGAAAAGCATGAAACCTCCAGGAAAAAAAGAGGGGGTGGATTTTTCTGAAAAGTGCATCCCAGGCATGGCGCACCTCTCCTGGGCACGAATAAAGCCCAAAGCCCATGGAGAAAGGGACTCTGGTGTCAAGCTCTCAAAAATTGCACAAAGTCCAAAAATTTGCAGTGGGTTCAAATCTCAAGGGGCCTTCAAGGCAGTGACCCAAGCCAGGGTGGGGTGCACTCTGGCTGGGCAGTGAGTTCAATCTCCGCCGTGGTGGAGCTCTGAAAAGCATGAAACCTCCAGGAAAAAAAGAGGGGGTGGATTTTTCTGAAAAGTGCATCCCAGGCATGGCGCACCTCTCCTGGGCACGAATAAAGCCCAAAGCCCATGGAGAAAGGGACTCTGGTGTCAAGCTCTCAAAAATTGCACAAAGCCCAAAAATTTGCAGTGGGTTCAAATCTCAAGGGGCCTTCAAGGCAGTGACCCAAGCCAGGGTGGGGTGCACTCTGGCTGGGCAGTGAGTTCAATCTCCGCCGTGGTGGAGCTCTGAAAAGCATGAAACCTCCAGGAAAAAAAGAGGGGGTGGATTTTTCTGAAAAGTGCATCCCAGGCATGGCGCACCTCTCCTGGGCACGAATAAAGCCCAAAGCCCATGGAGAAAGGGACTCTGGTGTCAAGCTCTCAAAAATTGCACAAAGCCCAAAAATTTGCAGTGGGTTCAAAGCTCCATGCTCTCAGACCTCCCTGGCCGGCCCAGGGAGGGTGGCCCGTCCTGGGTCAGAGTCAGATTTGCCCGCCACCCCGGAGCTCCGCCTGGAGCGAAGACGGTCCTAAAACGGACCTTCGGGCATGTATGGAGGAGGGTGGAGCGACCTTCCTGGGCACGAATAAAGCCCGAAAGCCCATGGAGAGAGGGACTCTGGTGCCAAGCTTTCAAAAAATGACAGAGTCCAAAAATTTGCAGTGGGTTCAAAGCTCCATGCTCTCAGACCTCCCTGGCCGGCCCAGGGAGGGTGGCCCGTCCTGGGTCAGAGTCAGATTTGCCCGCCACCCCGGAGCTCCGCCTGGAGCGAAGACGGTCCTAAAACGGACCTTCGGGCATGTATGGAGGAGGGTGGAGCGACCTTCCTGGGCACGAATAAAGCCCGAAAGCCCATGGAGAGAGGGACTCTGGTGCCAAGCTTTCAAAAAATGACAGAGTCCAAAAATTTGCAGTGGGTTCAAAGCTCCATGCTCTCAGACCTCCCTGGCCGGCCCAGGGAGGGTGGCCCGTCCTGGGTCAGAGTCAGATTTGCCCGCCACCCCGGAGCTCCGCCTGGAGCGAAGACGGTCCTAAAACGGACCTTCGGGCATGTATGGAGGAGGGTGGAGCGACCTTCCTGGGCACGAATAAAGCCCGAAAGCCCATGGAGAGAGGGACTCTGGTGCCAAGCTTTCAAAAAATGACAGAGTCCAAAAATTTGCAGTGGGTTCAAAGCTCCATGCTCTCAGACCTCCCTGGCCGGCCCAGGGAGGGTGGCCCGTCCTGGGTCAGAGTCAGATTTGCCCGCCACCCCGGAGCTCCGCCTGGAGCGAAGACGGTCCTAAAACGGACCTTCGGGCATGTATGGAGGAGGGTGGAGCGACCTTCCTGGGCACGAATAAAGCCCGAAAGCCCATGGAGAGAGGGACTCTGGTGCCAAGCTTTCAAAAAATGACAGAGTCCAAAAATTTGCAGTGGGTTCAAAGCTCCATGCTCTCAGACCTCCCTGGCCGGCCCAGGGAGGGTTGCCCGTCCTGGGTCAGAGTCAGATTTGCCCGCCACCCCTGGTGCTCCGCCTGGTGCAAAGACGGTCCCAAAACGGACCTTCGGGCCTGTATGGAAGAGGTGGAGTGCGGTGGAGGCACACACCCGCCCGCCCGCCCGCCCGCCCGCCCTCATCAGACCGCCGTGAGTCCCACTCAGAGTTGCCCTGGTCGGGTATAAAGTCCAGTTTACAGCGTGCGCGCGGTGGAGCTCTGGAAGTCCTGGAGGGGAGAGGGCCTCCAGGAGAAAGCCGGCCCAGCCAGGGGGCACTCTGGCTGGGGAGAGTAGAGAGTTCAATCTCCACCCGTGGTGGATCTCTGGAAGTACGAAACCTCCAGGAAATGACAGGCTGGTTTTCTGAAGGTGCTTCCCAGGCAGGGGGCAGCCTTCCTGGGAAACGAATCAAGCTCAAATGACCCACCCAATTGACTCTGGAGTCGAAGTCGAAGAAATGACAAAGTCCATAAATGTGAGATGGGTTCAGAGCTCCATGCTCTCAGACCTCCCTGGCCAGCCCAGGGAGGGTGCCTCGGTCCCGGTCACAGACAGTTCGGCGCGTGCCTACCGGAGCTCCGCCTGGAGCTGAGTCGGTCCTAAAACGGACCTTCGGGGCTGTATGGAGGAGGTGGAAGTGTTCGGTGGAGGCACTCAGAGTGGGTATAAAATCCTGACCGGAGCACCGTGGTGGTCGGGCCGGTTGGGGGAAACGGCCTGACTCAGCCCAGAAAGAGTGCACTTTGTTGCGGTCAAAGAGACTTCCAGTAAACGCATACCCCCTGGGGGTGGTGGGGGTCGTCATCATCATCATCCGGTTGAAACTCAGAAGGTAACGGAAAACGGGCGCCTCCGGGTTGCCCGGGGTCCGGAGGAGCGCACCCTCTCCTCCGGGCCCGTCACCTCGGGGTGCCTGGTCGATTGGAGCTTCGGACGCGCCAGGGGACGGCCCCTGCCCGGTCGAGAGACCGCTATGGGCAGCTTGCTCCTCCCCGATTTGCGCGTCGACTCTAGACGCGGCCTCCCTCCGGGGAAAGCAGGCCGCGTCGACCTCGGGAGACTCAGACGGCCCGTCTGAAACGGATGTCCGCAGCAGGGGCGGCCGCGGTGTGCGTCGGGAGGCTTGGACCGGTTGGTGGGGTTTCCTTGGGGGCCCCCACCCCGCCAGCACGGCTCGGAGCCGAACTTCGCCCTGCGCCTCCCTCGCTTTCGAAAGCACCCTTCCCGGTTACGGCCTCGATCCAGAGGCCTCAGCCCCCCCCTTGGCGGAGGGTTCCTCAGGCGCCCCTATGAGCGGCCGTGCCGTCTCGAGCCCAGGCCCGAGCGGAGCGAGACCCGCGTGTAGGAAGCCGGCGCGTGGCGGTTCGCTCGTCCGTCCCGGGGCTCCTCGGTCGATCCCCGAGGTAAATCAACCATATGCTTGTCGAACGATCGGTCTGGGTAAATGGCGAAACGACTCCAGGGGCTTGAGACACACACACCCCTGGAGAAAGAGCGGTTCGGGTTACCTACATCCTGGGGAGGATGCCTCATCTGGGGGAGGTGAGCGGCGTCGAAGGCGCCTCGGAGGAAAGTCCACCTCCGGAAAAACGGACAGAGTCTGAAACGATGCGGTCCAAACAGATTCCCACAAACACGCGGCTCCCTGGCTGGCGACCAGGGAGAGCGCCTCGGTGTCGGGCACGATCGAATCCGTCTGCCGTGACGGAGCTCCCGTCGGAGCAAAGACGGTCCTAAAACGGACCTTGGGGGTTTTGTCGAGGAGGGGACAAACGCTCCGCTCGGACAAGGTGAGAGGGTAGAAAGGCGTCCTGGAGGAAAATATCCATCCTACGGAAAAAAACGGACAGAGTCCGGAAAAGTGCGGTCGAACGAGATCCCCACGGGGACCCGCCTCCCTGGCCGACACCCAGGGAGGGCGCCTCAGACTCGGGCGCGGTCGAGTCGGTCGGTGCGACGGAGCTCCCGTCGGAGCAAAGACGGTCCTAAAACGGACCTTCGGGGTTTTGTCGAGAAGGGGACAACCGCCCCGCTCGGACAAGGTAACGGACTTCCGTAGAACAGGCGCCTCCGGGTTGCCTGCGGGGCCCGGAGGTGCGCACCCCCTCCTCCGGGCCCGTCACTCAGGGGGTTGCCTGGTCGATTGGAACTTCGGACGCGCCTGGGGACGGCCCCTGCCCGGTCGAAAGACCGCTCTGGGCAGCTTGCTCCTCCCCGTTTTGCGCGTCGACTCTAGACGCGGCCTCCCTCCGGGGAAAGCAGGCCGCGTCGACCTCGGGAGACTCAGACGGCCCGTCTGAAACGAATGTCCGCCACGGTGGCGGAGGACGTGGGCGCGTGGGAAGGTTCGGACCGGTGGGAAACACCCTCTCTCCAGTCTTCGAGCCGACCTCCGCCCCGCGCCTCCCCGCCCGAAAAGCACCCTTCCCGGTTACGGCCTCGACCCAGCGGCCACCCACCCCCTCTGCCCCCCGCGGAGGAGGGTTCCGCACGCGCACCTATGAGCGGCCGCGCCGTCTTCGAGCCCCCCCCGGGGGCCCGAGCGGAGCGAGACCCGTGTGTAGGAAGCCAGCGTCGTCGCGGTTCTCCTTCCAAAGGGCGCTTACCTGGTTGATCCTGCCAGTAGCATATGCTTGTCTCAAAGATTAAGCCATGCAGGTCTAAGTGCACACGGTCGGTACAGTGAAACTGCGAATGGCTCATTAAATCAGTTATGGTTCCTTTGATCGCTCCACCCGCTACTTGGATAACTGTGGCAATTCCAGAGCTAATACATGCAAACGAGCGCCGACCCGGCTCCCCTCGGGGGGTCGGGGACGCGTGCATTTATCAGATCCAAAACCCATCCGGGGTCGGCTCCGGCCGCCCCGGCCGCTTTGGTGACTCTAGATAACCTCGGGCCGATCGCGCGCCCTCTGCGGCGGCGACGACTCATTCGAATGTCTGCCCTATCAACTTTCGATGGTACATTCGGCGCCTACCATGGTGACCACGGGTAACGGGGAATCAGGGTTCGATTCCGGAGAGGGAGCCTGAGAAACGGCTACCACATCCAAGGAAGGCAGCAGGCGCGCAAATTACCCATTTCCGACACGGAGAGGTAGTGACGAAAAATAACAATACAGGTCTCTTTCGAGGCCCTGTAATTGGAATGAGCGTATCCTAAACCCATGGGCGAGGACCCATTGGAGGGCAAGTCTGGTGCCAGCAGCCGCGGTAATTCCAGCTCCAATAGCGTATACTAAAGTTGCTGCAGTTAAAAAGCTCGTAGTTGGATCTCGGGAGCGGGCCGGCGGTCCGCCGCGAGGCGAGCCACCGCCTGTCCCGGACCCCTGCCTCACGGCGCCCCCCGGATGCCCTTAACTGGGTGTCCGGTCCTCGGGGCCCGAAGCGTTTACTTTGAAAAAATTAGAGTGTTCAAAGCAGGCCGCCCGTCGCCGCTGAATACCGCAGCTAGGAATAATGGAATAGGACTCCGGTTCTATTTTGTGGGTTTCTGGAACCCGGGGCCATGATTGAGAGGGACGGCCGGGGGCATTCGTATTGCGCCGCTAGAGGTGAAATTCTTGGACCGGCGCAAGACGGACGAGAGCGAAAGCATTTGCCAAGAATGTTTTCATTAATCAAGAACGAAAGTCGGAGGTTCGAAGACGATCAGATACCGTCGTAGTTCCGACCGTAAACGATGCCGACCCGCGATCCGGCGGCGTTATTCCCATGACCCGCCGGGCAGCGTGCGGGAAACCACGAGTCTTTGGGTTCCGGGGGGAGTATGGTTGCAAAGCTGAAACTTAAAGGAATTGACGGAAGGGCACCACCAGGAGTGGAGCCTGCGGCTTAATTTGACTCAACACGGGAAAGCTCACCCGGCCCGGACACGGAAAGGATTGACAGATTGATAGCTCTTTCTCGATTCTGTGGGTGGTGGTGCATGGCCGTTCTTAGTTGGTGGAGCGATTTGTCTGGTTCATTCCGATAACGAACGAGACTCCGGCATGCTAACTAGTTACGCGGCCCCGAGCGGTCGGCGTCCAACTTCTTAGAGGGACAAGTGGCGTTCAGCCACGCGAGATGGAGCAATAACAGGTCTGTGATGCCCTTAGATGTCCGGGGCTGCACGCGCGCCACAATGGGCGGATCA
>JAJAVR010000054.1:0-27500 GCA_021554675.1 Leuciscus idus
ACAACAAACTGCAAAATCTCCCAGTAAGTACAGATCGCTTTTTATAAATCATTGACCAACATCAATCATAAAGGAATATGTTAACAGATCGATATGTCCATAATGTGCAGCATAATCTTGGGTAACACTTTATTTTAAGGTACTCACTATAGTAATAACAACCTAGTAAGTGAATTAATATTACTCAGTACTTAGTTGAGTAAGTTCAATGTAACTACGGCACCTTCAAATAAAGTATATCGTACATGTTTCAATGGCCTTTGAAGTTCAACCGTTTTCATCACCTCATTGTTTCTGCTTCTTTAGGTCATGATCTGGATGAATCTCCATGAAAGCGCTGTTCCATTGCAATGTGAATGGTGTCGCTGTGATTGTTTATTGTATTTGTCTTGGTTCTTGTGAACCTGGATTCAGCTCGCGGCGAGAGGAACGAGCACACACTCGTCTGTTGTTTTCTTTCCAGACACCCCGTTATCCCTGGCTTTTCATAAAAACACACACTCGCTGCCCCCAATTAAGTCTAATTCCTTCTCGGTTTTAAAGTGGGTTACAATGCTGGAATGCAAAGTGAGATTATTGAACTGAACCGTAATTTAGATCAGGAAAATCAGCAACTGGAAACAATCCTTCTATTTTTCCAAGCCTCTCTCTTTGTCTGTGCCACTTTAGTGAAGGTGCAATACTGAAAACGGTGTATGAGAGAGAGATCGCCAGCCTGTCAGTCCTCCTCCAGCTAACCAATTAAGTCAAAAGTGGTTTTAGTTTGAATGAAGGCTCTGAATAAAAATAAAAAAATTAAAAAAATGAAATGGCTTTTGGGATTAAAACACTTTGAATAAAAGCCTTGAATCCAAAAGCTGGAAGCAGTTTATCAAGCTGTTTTTACCTTGGAGGCTTATCATAGTCTTTTACTTAACCTGCTGCAATTTACATTAAATTAGCTTGTAATGTTGCCTTGTATGTCAGTCCACTGATTGTTATAATGCAAACTATGCTATACTTGCGAAGTCCCGCTACAAGAAAAATTAAGCTGTGCCAGCAGGGATAAATCATGTTTAGTGATCAAAGGAATATTCCCGGTTCAATTCAAGAATTAACAGCATAATGTTGATTACCGGAACAAATCATTTCTAAATCCGGGTTACGGTGAGGCGCTTACAATGGAAGTAAGTGTAACAAGACCTTCCCCGGCTTCCTATAGACTGATTTTTATGTGAAGGACTCGGGATGTTTTTGCTGGGAAAATCAAAAGGACGTGATGTTTACACTCGCTCCCGAGAGCATCTCTTCTGTTCAACGAACGGATGCTTATACTGTACAATGTTCAGGAAAATACCGAAATATCCCTTTCATGTCAGTGTGTCATGCAAAGAAAAGAGATTAATCCAAACAATTCTCACAGAGCCAGATCTATATTGTCTATAGTCTCAAATTTATAGTCAAACTATCATAACAATGTGATTTTAATGTCGACATGATGCCGGAGAATCTCAGATCTGATGCAAACACATCATTATGAACAGCTGTTTTCTCACTGCTGTTGTCATTTTTGTTTTCTGTTTAGTTTGTTATTGAGAGGAAAGCGCAGCACATATTCACATGTTCATCTAAGCGTCACTCGCAGCAGTGGACGGCGCCGGGATGCTTGTTAACAGTTTTTCACTGCAAAGGTTTTTTCAACTTTTTTTTTTTACTTCTAAGTGAAGAATGAACAAGAACTTTGCAGTTAGTATATCAGAGTATTGAATCACGTTCAGTCTCTTGAGCGTCACGTGTTCACGAGTACGAGCATGAAGTGCTGCAGTTCACTGAACGGCCACCGGTGGCGCTAATAACAAGGGCTTCTGAATTATACATATGGCCCATTTAAGTCATTTTGCTTCTCAAGTAAATGTATCTTGATTTAGCAATGTTTAGATATTAGTAGAGAAAAGCAAAATACTGAGTTATTGCAGTGAAGAACACACACTGATCATGTCTTGTGGCTGAACTATTGAAACAGTGAGAATTTTCCCATTCACTTCCACTAAGTGCCTCACTGTATTGCTTTTTTAATGAAAAGGAGGGATACGTAAAAAAAAAATGTTTTGGTAATCAACAATATTTACATGTATGCATTTACATTCCCTGTAAATGCATAAATCCCCCAAAAAGGTCTACATTTACATTCCCTGGGAATCAAACCCATGACCTTGGCGTAGCTGGCGCCATGATCTCCTGTTTGAGCTACAGGAACATAACATCGTATTGTCTTGTACTGAACCCAGTAATATTCCTTAAGTTGCAAGTTTGCAAACCTTTCGTTGTGAGATTTACTTGTGCCGTGTTTATACTGACATCCATGTTGGAACATATCTTAACTGCCAACCAACACCGTATGCTTCATATGATACAGTTAACCCACTCATGCATGCCATTAGCTATAGGTAAGACATGAACTTATTTTATCATATTGTACTCACTGTTCTTATGTACTGTGTACTTGCTGTGTTACAGTCCAGGAATTCATATTTCTTTGTATCTGAAATTGAGATTTATGTCTTGATTTGTTAAATCGAACACAGACTTGGATGATACTACTGTTGCAAAGCTAACATTGCATAACTTGATGTTACTGACAATCTTAATACCATCCGTACCTACCTCGGAAAGAGAGACAGTATGTGCAGTTAAAAAGAGCTCATGATTATGCTACACTTGAAGAGCCTTACATGACAAACATCCATCTGCGTATATGCTATCATCAGCTAATAGATGCATACGAAACTTCTAAGAAGCTTTCTGTGAAGGTCATCGTATATGTTCGATGTGTTTTGATGCATCAAACCCTTCAACCAAAGCTAAATGAATTCCTTTCTGCAGGGAGCAGATCTTTCGTTCACTCGCCGGCTTTCTGAAGACAGTCTGGGAAACGTGTTTTCCCTTATCAAGATCCAGATCAAATGCAGAACAGACTTTGTTTTATCGTATCTCTTTATACCCTGTATAAATGATTATTATAACATTGTTTATAGTGTAGACAGTAAATCTGTGTTCTGGTTTTGTGGTCCAGGACATCCAGGACAGCCGACCACACATCCATCCGTCTCTTTCAGCTGTTGTTGTCATTGTTGTGGTTGTCGCTTTTGTCGTTTGTGCTCCGAATCATCTGTCTTAGAGTTCATACTGGATCTTCAAATAAAGACTGAAGTGTATACCAGATTTTATTGTAGAAGTAGAAAGTCTTTTTGGGGTTCAGATAATCAAAAGTCAATTATAGTGGTTGGGGAAAAAAACACAATTTCGCCACACACTCATCAAACCGTGGCACAGTTTTAGGGGAAGTTTCCCATCTGTCATCTGTGTTTGTACAGAACATGTACTGTACTGAACGCCAGCGGTTCTGGTGTACCGAAGCAACGTTTTAATTAAGAATTAGGCCTGAAATAAGAACTCTGTAACCACAGAAGTGGAACAAAGATTCATAAGAGCACATCCACTGCATCTCAGCCTTTGTTTTAAAGTCGCCCTGTGGTGAAAATAAAGCTTTTAATGTTGTTTATGTGTATATGTGGTGTTTTTAATATGCTTTAAGACAAACCATAAATTCATAAGTCGACACCATTGCTGAGTATTTCCTCCTTAAAACTGCAGTGAACCAAAGACAGTCTCAAAAACACGCTTTGAAATCGCTGGTGTTTCTGACGTCACAAACTACCTTGTAACCAATCAGATCAACGTGTGATCGTCAACCAGTGGATCTCTGAGTGAGTGAGTGGAGGCGGGGCTCATTTGCATATTCATAGAACCGCATATACTAAATGAGACAAGGGTGTTGAGTTACATTCAAGATTATTTTAAGGCATGGTAAATATGTCATTTTGGTGATCAAACATGAGTTATAAGGGATAAAACGAATGACAGGGGGACTTTAAAGATTAATCTGCACTTGTAAAAATCATTACGGTTAAATACAGTGCAGGTAACAAGGAAGTGCAGAGAAACAATTAAGAACACTTCAAACCTCAAAATACACACACATGCAAACAAGCGAACACAGGGGTAGTTAAGGGTTTGGCACATGATTTTTCCATCAGAAATTTATCATATATTTTTGGTTTATATCAGCCTGCTTTGTTATATAATATGAAAACCAATAAACATGTCATTTCTGAGAGAAAATATCCCAAAGTTTACAAGAGGGACAGACCAGATCACAGTGAGCCTTTGTTAAGCTTTTGGTAAACTGGAGAACGCTAGAATAATCGTATGTGATGCTGAGCAACAGAAGATTTTTCACTTTGTTTTATTAGATTTTTTCACCAGTTGTTACCCTTTTTAAGTTTCAAGTAAATGTTTTTATAGTTATTTTAGGGTTTAAAGCATTGTGTTGTCATGTCAAGGAAGTTGGATATAACTTTATAAAAAAATAAAAAAATAAGTGAATTTTTCGCACAAAAATCATATTAATACTCCAAAAAAATATTTTGTAATTTATTAGTTTTTTCTTGTTTTCCAGTACAAATATCTAAAACATTCTTACAACACACATTGTTCATGTCTTGTGGCTATACTCAGTTCATTTGAACCATCAGTATATATATATATATATATATATATATATATATATATACATACATACATACATACATACATATGTATATATATATATTAAATATTGTTAATAAGAGGGAATTACAAAATACTAAACTTGGTTCAAGTATTTATCTGACAAAATAAAAAAAAAAATGCATAGAAAAATGAAGGTAAAAGGAAAAAGTACATAATCAGTTATTAATATTTTGTGTGTTCATCATTTCTTTGTATAACAGACTGATTAAAAATGATGTTTCCTTACGATATTATCACAAATAAAACAATTTACTCCAAGCACAACTACGCAATATGCTTACAAAATCTTTAACACATTTTTAATAACATTTGAATAAAGGGTGAAGATCTCAATTTTCCTATGCCACACATCACTTTTGCCCACTACTGTACATATATGAATAAATAAATAAAATTACAAAAAATTGAAAAGTAGTAAATTGATTTACTTCTTTATTTTTTTTTATGTATTTTTGTTTTTGTTTGCTTTGTCCTGTTTTTTCAAAACAGTGATTGCACTACTTTACTGCCTTATGAAGCATAAATCATCTTTTTATTTTGAGAGTGTTTATTTTATTATTCATAGAGTGTGAACTCTGCAGTTTGTAGACGACATGCTTGTGTGTTTTCTGTGAGCAAATGTCGCCAAATAAGAGAGGTAAGACCGAGTCAGAGACCTATTAGTGAATTCCTGTATCATGACATCAGATTAGAAACGGAGCCAGGAGCCATTTTCAGCGGCGCTCCAAGGAATACGTGTGGTTTAGTTTTAGAGTAAACACGTGCGCGACATGACTGCATAGCTTTCTTTCAGAGAACAATCACAGAGTCTGCAAGACCTCAATGAGGAGAGAGAGAGAGAGAGAGAGAGAGAGAGAGAGAGAGAGAGAGAGACAGAGACAGAGAGAGAGAGAGAGAGAGAGAGAGAGAGAGAGAGAGACAGAGAGAGAGAGACAGAGAGAGAGAGAGAGAGAGAGAGAGACAGAGAGAGAGAGAGAGATACAGCATGCATGAACGATCACATAATAATCTAGCATTTCTGTGAACCTGTACAAACTCATCGTTTTCTGGATTTAGCTGACCAACAGACTGGTTTAAACCTAGGCTGGTCTAGTTAGGTGGTTTTTGAGAGTTTTTGACCTTATTCTGTTCCTGGTTGACCGTCTGAATTCGCTCAGCCCAGCTGGAAGAACAGATACTGTAGATAAACCAGCTTAAACTAGCAAGATGGTCTCTTTCGATAGGAATATGTAGAACATTTCAAGATAATGGAAAGTACAGTCAGATTTCTTGTTGGAGGGCAGATGGACTCAAACACTGATGCAACAGCATGCAACGGTTCTTCCACTTAGTTATTCCCGTTATGAAGCTCATTATGACTCAGTCGGTAACTTTCATCAATTGGCATGAATCCAGTCTGATATCAGATTCTGAGTTCTGTTGGTTGCACTTTATTTTAAGGTGCTCCTGCTCAGCCCGATCTCATGAAAGTGCGTATCTATAGCACAAATTATATTTCTCGTATCATTTATACGGCAAAAATAGTTTTTGCGTACATATGATACGCAGTTTTCACGTGCATATGATACGCACTTTATGGCGTGTAATACGCACACACTCCATACCCCAATTCTACCCAAGGGGTTTACAGTGCGTATCATTTGCACACAAAAACGATTTTTGCCACATAAATGATACGAGAAATATAATTCGTGCTATAGATACACACTTTCATGAGATCGTGTTACAGTGAAATTACACAAATACGTTCTGCACTGTAAAAAATATATATATTTCTCCGTTATAAAGATAACTGAAGTAAATTTGAGCAGAAAATAGGCCTACATATTTCAGACATTCTACTGCAAAAGTTAATCAAATGAATTATGATTTACTAGCAAATACTAGCAAAGTGTTTCAGATTTTTTTCCCCTTTGTTTTTAATAAACAATGTGATATGTGTTTAGAGGTTATGATTAGTTGCTTGTAATTATGCATACTTTACTGTTAATACTATAGTGAGTACATCTAACTTAAGTAACAAGAACACTGTAAAAGAGTGTTTCCATTCTGTATATGTACCACACGTTTTGCAATCTGATTCATTCACATATTTGTTTGCATGTGCATTACATGCATTCTGAGCAAATCTTCAGCACATGTGCAGTCGCTGTGATTTTGCCAAATGCAACATGTTACTGGATCAACATATTTTGAATAACATTCCTGTCTGAAATGTATTCTTAACCCTATCCCAACCCATAACCCTACCCATAACTTAGCCCTAAAATCAGAGGGAAATGAGAGGTGAATAACCCTGGTTTTAAGTCTAAACTTGACATAAACTGTAAACCTGTTCCTCAAATCTGATTGGTTGATTGGAATGTTGATCCAGGAACATGTTGGACATCAGGTTCTGCATTATATATACCACAAGCATGATTGCCATTTCTGCCTTGATGTCATATCTAAAAAGAAAGCATTTTAGCAAATATTTAGTACATCGGCCATGTTGTAGGCTAATAATGTAAAACATAAATACGCATCATTGCTCTGCACACGTGCTCAAGGTATTTATGAATCCGAAATAATCAGATTCAAACATTCACATGCTTATATTTTTCCTGTTGACTGGAATATTTTTTAAGAGCTAGACGACCAGTCTGATCAAAATTCATTCAGATCAGAGGCTTTTCAGTCCAAATGAACCATCAATACGATAATAAACAGATTATTTTGGTGCATGTATAGCTATCGAAGCCAAATCCAATGGAGCGCTTGGTCTGCTGTTCAATATTAAATCGAGCATGACTCCGTCAGCTTGAGATGTTTGTGTAGTGTGGAAACAAAAGTTTGCCCGAGACACAACAAGACGTCATGACGCGGTGGTCTCGGTGTCGCCGTGATTTATCTCCAGACTAGAGCCGTTCTCCACCATTAAATCAAATGATTAACAACTCGGACTCACTGGGAGATTATCTTGAACTGTTCGGATGTGAAGAGGGAGACCGAGCGGCACGGTAAATAATTCAACTATCACTTACGGTGAGAAACACAAGCGTGAAGATATTTCACTCCAGCCTCAGCGACCGGCTTGTTTGCTTTAATAATGACGGCTGGTTGCAAACGCGGAGGCCGTTCGGCTGAGCTAATGAACTCCTCATCATCTCTATTTATGTGTGCCATTACATCTGAAGGTCTTGGAATAAAGAAGGTGAGTTGTCTTGGCTCACAGCGCTGCTCGGCAGTAAACGCCGTGAGTCCCACATCGTTCCAGGCCTCTGTGTCCTTTGCTTTTCAACCTCAATTGTCAGTTACTCGCAAATGGCCCGTTGGAGGCAACCAGGGAGGCCATATGGAGGGAACAATGTGGGAATAAATTCTCATTACAGAGGTGCTGCTAACACAGGGCAAAATTGTTGCAGGGATACTAGTTTATAGACTCTCGGACAATTGGAACAAATGACTGGGAACGGGAGTTTACTGATTTGCTTATTTTACAGGTTCTTCATCAGTAGCTTCTTAGTCCTGATGAGGCTTTCAATACACAGATGCTGATGTGGCGCAAGCTTTTAAAACATTGATGACTTTGGGAGTTTGGTTTCCTTTAGAGAGCCAGTCCAAATGTCTGTAGGATCTTTACCAAGGCCATTGCTTTTTAATTCAACTGGAAAAGCAGGCAATCTTACGAATGTTCAGTTCGGACTGTGCAACATTGACACTGTTATTGAACTGAATTGAATAATGACACTATTAGCTTTCAGTAGAGCTGCACTATACAGCTGAAATGGAATTGGTTTCATAATTGATGAATTCTGCAACATTAACACTGTTATTTTCCTGTTTATTTATGTGAAGCTGCTTTGACACAATCTGTGTTGTATAAAGCGCTCTATAAATAAATGTGACTTAACTTGACAATGACAAATACTTGAATGTCCAAAAAAGCCTTAAGAATCTCAAAATAAATCAAATCAATGGAACACAAACATTGATGGATTGATGGATAGATTTGATTGATGGATGGATGGATGGATGGATGGATGGATGGATGGATGGATGGATAGATTTGATTGGATGGATGGATGGATGGATGGATAGATTTGATTGGATGGATTGATTGATAGATTTGATTGATGAATTGATGGATGGATGGATGGATGGATGGATAAATAGATTTGATTGGATGGATGGATGGATGGATAGATAGATTTGATCGGATGGATGGATGGATGGAAAGATGGATGGAAAGATGGATGGATGGATAGATTTGATTGGATGGATGGATGGATGGATGGATGGATTGATTGATGGATGGATGAATGGATAGATTTGATTGATTGGATGGATGGATGGATGGATGGATGGATGGATGGATGGATGGACGGACGGATGTATTGATTGATTGATTGATTGATTGAACATTGGGGTCTCTGGGACTCAAACATAAAGATAGTAAAGTTAATCCTAAGGGTCAAGAGAACTACAGTGTGTTGCTTAATAGCACATCGTGTTGTGAAATAGTAGTCCTGCACTGTAGTGTGTCAGTATCTTACAGGCATGATTATAATTCATAAACAATGAGTCCCATCGTTAAAGAAAAAACAAAGAAGTCTTAAAGCTAGCCAGAGGCTTCGGTTAAGAGTTTAAATAAAGTTTGGATTACATCATGTGTTTGCAGTTGTTTGCAAGGGTGTGATGAATGCTGTACACAAGTCGACAACATGAGACAAACAACAGCTGATGTAATGTAAGATTACAAAGGGCAAACAGATTGTTTGTCCTCCAAACATGGATCTACCAGATGTCTTTATTCAATGACTGTGAACAGAACACAACGCAGAACCATGTAGTGTTGGAGCACGTGCAAAAATCAAACCATGTTTTTGGTTTGATATATATATATATATATATATATATAGTATATAATGCAATGAAATTTTATTTGGAATATATGTCCTGTTTATAGACTGTTTATATTCATGTGCACAAATAAAGCAGTTCATGATCCAGAATTTGCAGTGACGCATTTCTTAGGTTCACTTTATTCCATCGCAAAACAAATAATAAGCTCACAAGATGTTTATGTCTCAGAGTTTCTCTTTGACTTTTCTTTACTTTCAGCCACCAGCACTGTCAGATCAAGAGTGTGTTGATCATAAAGTCAAGAGACAGAAGGCATAAGAGAAATTCCTGCGTAGCGTATGTCTGCACACAGTCATATGGGTGTGATAGAGAGAGTTTGTAAAACACGAGGACACAGCTCTTTCACCCTTGAGTGGGAGAACATAAAGCTCCTCTGTTCCCTGGACTCTGGGCTGGAGAAGTGACTCCTGTGTTCCCCTTCACAACTACTGACCCTTCACTCTCCGATCACCACCTTAAACATATTTACCATGTTTGAATGCCCCATTATGTTCCTCGTGATAGTGTTTATTACGATATTGATCAGGTTGGAGGGCCGCTGGGCTGCTTCTGGCTGTTGATTTGGGGGTAGAAACGCAACTAACAGGGAACGTTCTTCCAGTAACGTTAATAGAACGTTCGTTCAAATTTCTGGACTTTAATAATGTTCTCAAAACATCAGCACAAAAACATTTATGCATCATTCAAAGAAAAATTTTTGTTGAAATTTTTTTTTTTTAAAGTGTTTCTATTTGTTTCAGAGTGTTCAAAGAACATTCAAATGTAACGTTCCCATAATGTTTTAAGATGATACAATGGAATGTTCCCTTAATGTCCGTTAAACCAGGAAGAAAAACTTTTTAAAAGATAAAAGAATTGGACATTTTGAATGTTCAGAGAACATACTCCAATAGATCAGTCTGTAAATGTTTACACTTTAGCAAGGTCAAGGTCATGAATTGGATTCCCCATGATAATAAAACATACAGCTTGATGGTTACAGCTGTAAATGACAGTATTGTTTTGTGCTTTATAATACAGCTCTTGGTGTATCCATGCACTTCTTTAGTTGCCTGACAGCATTACTACAGTTGGCAAGTGAAAACAGTTTTCATAACTTAATGGAAACATTAGCCAAACGTGTTTAGAACATATACTTGTTATCTGGTAAAGCAGCTGTTGTCTCTCACACTAACCATGGTGACCCGAATCCCAAACCAGACAGATGAAGTCACGTCCCAGCCACCATTACTTTATCATGCCTTCATACAGGCCAAGAATACTGAACTGAGCGTCTACAGACTTTCTCAAAGGCCAAGAAACCCAAGGAACAAGTTGTGCCTTTTTTTAAAGTGTATGCTATAGTATACACTGTGCTGTACTGCATCCCACAATGAATGAGACCCATAAGCCCTTGTGCTTATTAATTATGGATGTTTGGGCACAGAATGAATACCTGGGCAGGGATGGACTGAGACTCAGAATCAGCCCGAACCTTCCCGTGTGAAAGAGAAGTGCACTGTGTTGAATGTGTGCTTTTAGTATACTTCACATTCTACAGGAATATTGGTGACTCTTTATTTTAAAGTGTCCTTGTTACAGTGTAATTATGCATTAGGGTTTGGATTGAGGTTTGGTTTAGGGTTAATTACATGCAATTATATATTTGCATAAAGTTAGGGTTAGGGTATATATATATATATATATATATATACACTCACCTAAAGGATTATTAGGAACACCATACTAATACTGTGTTTGACCCCCTTTCGCCTTCAGAACTGCCTTAATTCTACGTGGCATTGATTCAACAAGGTGCTGAAAGCATTCTTTAGAAATGTTGGCCCATATTGATAGGATAGCATCTTGCAGTTGATGGAGATTTGTGGGATGCACATCCAGGGCACGAAGCTCCCGTTCCACCACATCCCAAAGATGCTCTATTGGGTTGAGATCTGGTGACTGTGGGGGCCATTTTAGTACAGTGAACTCATTGTCATGTTCAAGAAACCAATTTGAAATGATTACAGCTTTGTGACATGGTGCATTATCCTGCTGGAAGTAGCCATCAGAGGATGGGTACATGGTGGTCATAAAGGGATGGACATGGTCAGAAACAATGCTCAGGTAGGCCGTGGCATTTAAACGATGCCCAATTGGCACTAAGGGGCCTAAAGTGTGCCAAGAAAACATCCCCCACACCATTACACCACCACCACCAGCCTGCACAGTGGTAACAAGGCATGATGGATCCATGTTCTCATTCTGTTTACGCCAAATTCTGACTCTACCATCTGAATGTCTCAACAGAAATCGAGACTCATCAGACCAGGCAACATTTTTCCAGTCTTCAACTGTCCAATTTTGGTGAGCTCGTGCAAATTGTAGCCTCTTTTTCCTATTTGTAGTGGAGATGAGTGGTACCCGGTGGGGTCTTCTACTGTTGTAGCCCATCCGCCTCAAGGTTGTGTGTGTTGTGGCTTCACAAATGCTTTGCTGCATACCTCGGTTGTAACGAGTGGTTATTTCAGTCAAAGTTGCTCTTGAATCAGCTTGAATCAGTCGGCCCATTCTCCTCTGACCTCTAGCATCAACAAGGCATTTTCGCCCACAGGACTGCCGCATACTGGATGTTTTTCCCTTTTCACACCATTCTTTGTAAACCCTAGAAATGGTTGTGCGTGAAAATCCCAGTAACTGAGCAGATTGTGAAATACTCAGACCGGCCCGTCTGGCACCAACAACCATGCCACGCTCAAAATTGCTTAAATCACCTTTCTTTCCCATTCTGACATTCAGTTTGGAGTTCAGGAGATTGTCTTGACCAGGACCACACCCCTAAATGCATTGAAGCAACTGCCATGTGATTGGTTGATTAGATAATTGCATTAATGAGAAATTGAACAGGTGTTCCTAATAATCCTTTACGTGTGTATGAAGAGTTCAGATGCAAAAGCCTCTAATGGCGCTTTTCCACTACACAGTACCAGCTCGCCTCGGCTCGCCTCGGCTCGCCTCGCCTCGACTCGACTCAGCTCGGCTCGGCTCGCTTTTCGCTCCGTTTTCCATTGCAGATAGTACCTCCACAATAGTACCTGGTCGTCATAGCGACGCCGCAGGAAACTGCCGTGACTTAATCTTTTACGCGAGACGCGCGAGACACACCCGCTACCCACACACACAGGACAATGGAGGAAATCGAGTGTATGCTGTTTTTGGATGTTTTTGTTTTTGTTTTTGCTGTTTTTTATTCAGGATACTCCGTCTGGCACGTGCAATGATGACGCAGTGAATAGTGACGATTCTCTCTGACCAATCAGCAGTCTGCCTTGTTTTCACGTCACATTTTAGTATCGCCTCAGCTCGCCTCAGCTCGCTTGGAACCTCGCCGGAGGTGGTACGAAAAAAAGTACCTGGAAGCAGGTACAGGTACAACTTTTACACAGTGGAAAACCAAACAGAGCCGAGTCGAGGCGAGCTGGTACTGTGTAGTGGAAAAGCGCCATAAGTGCAATCTGAAATTTTCTTCTAGAATTATCATTTTTATCAAGCTCGTATATTTAAGTTCAGTAATTTCACTTAAATTACAATTAATAGGTAATTTTCATTGTCATTTAAGTGAAATGACTGAACTTAAACATACAAGCTTGATAAAAATTAATATGGCACTTAGGAGCTTTTGCATCTGAACTCTTCATATGCATATATGCAACATGTATAACAAAGACACTGTAAAATAAAAGTGTTACCGGAATATTTAAAAAAAAGTAAAGAGTGCACTTAAACTTAAAGAGAGAGAGTACACTTTTTTAACTGTTTCTTAACACACTTTAAGTACACTTATACTGTACTTAAGTATGCTATAGTCTTTTCTTCTCTATTGTGCCGCATATCCGCGAGTGAAACGCTTCAGGAACAAGAACAAATGTGGGCGGGGCTTGATTGTGTCTGTGGGGAATTGATTGGCTGGTTGGATGGATGTGGTTTGCTATTGGCTGATCTCATGTGAGTGACAGGTTGCCCCGCCCTCGTCATCAGAGAAGAGAAGAGAATATGTGCACAGATAAATAATTTGTAATAAATACTGTAGCAACTGTAGTAATTCTGCCAGGCAACTAAAACAGTTTTAAGTGCACAAAACGCTGTATTATAAAACACAAACCAGTGCTGTCATTTACAGTAATAGAGCTGTAACCATTTATACGGTGACATCAACCCAGCCAACAAAAAAAATGCTCTAAAACCATTTAGCCAACATTCCCTTTAAGTCATGAACATGTTATTTCTGAATGTTCTCCAAATGTCCTTTTTTTTTTTTTTTTTTTTCATACAAACGTGAAGGAAACTTTCCATTTTATAATTCTTCAAACATTATGAGAATTATGCTTTCTTTTGAATGTTCTCTAACAAGTATAACAACATTTTTAAAAAAATCTTTTTTAGAAGAACGTCCAACTATAACGTTTCAGAGAAAAGGTTTCATGATAGATTGATAGATGATTACATAATGTTTTTGTGCTAACATTTTGAGAACTTTATTAAAGACCAGATAACGTTAAATCAACGTTCTATTAACGTTACTGGAATAAGTTTTCTCAGAAGATCTATCCCTGTTAGCTGTGCGTACAGTAACTTAACTTGAACCCAGTTCAGAATGACTTCATTTCCATATAATCCGAGCGCTGCAGAAGAACAGATGTTGCGAGAGAGACTCGGAGAGAGACCCTAAGGCAGATCATACTGTAATCTTCCATCTGCACAACAGGAATGTCCACCTCATGATCAGAGTTGGGTTTATAAACGCCTGCTGAGTCGCAATACTGATACCGTTCATATGAATTTCAACATTTATTGTTTGTCTTTAAGACTTTGAACGGGTTGGCACTAAAACACCTGGAGACATTAGAGAGCTGGCGCTCCTCTGTGACGCCCCTGAGATCCTCTGATCAGTTTCTCTCAGTGGTTCCCAGATCTAGATTAAAACGTGCTTTTTTAGTTGTCGCCCCCAAACTTTGGAATTCATTGCCTTTTTGTATTAGATCTGCTCAGACCATTTCCAGTTTTACATCTTTGCTAAAAGCTAATTTGTTAATGACGGCTTTCAATCACCCGAGTTATTCATTCTTATGTTGTTTCCTTGTTGTGTGTTTGTTTTATTATTATTATTATTTTATTATTATTGATGTACAGCACTTTGGGCAACCTTGGTTGTATTGAAATGTGCTTTAAATAATAATAATAATAATAATAATAAATATGTATGTACAATATTTGATTTCACTGTAACTGTATGCTGTCGGGCAACTAAAAGAAGTGTACCAGGAGCTGTATTATAAAGCACAAAACAATACTGTCATTTACAGCTGTAACCATCAGGCTATATGTTTTATTATCACGAGGAATCCGATCCATGACCTTGACCTTGCTAAAGTCATTTACCAGCACTGAAACATCAGTAACACACTGTACCTTCACAAGCCCACGTGAAGTTTGATCCGATATAATAGACAGTCAGTGATATAAAGAACATATGCTTCACTGTGATGCTGCCGACTTTATTGGTTATACTCCATAAAACAATTTGATTTAAGCTGGAAAATATGCTCACCTTCATAATTCACACTAGGAGTTTTATTACACGCCGCCTCTGTGTGAGTGCAAATCGAGTGTCTAAAGCAGAGGACGTCAGTGGTGTTTATAACAGGAGACTCTCTTAATGTGAATGATCCCATCATTACTCTACGAATGGTGAGACTGGTCTGAGAAAGAAAGAAAGAGAGCGTTTATTGTCGTCTTCAGGAATCTAATCTGGGATCAGACACGTGCTTAAACGTGTGCCTAACTGAGAATCAAGTTATTAGCCTGACAAAGTAGTGTTGTTCTCCGATTGTGATCTGCAAGTCGGTGCAGTTTCTGGGGAAAATCCCAGTCTGGAATTATCTCATCCCAGAACAACACTGCGCCCTGCTGGCCCAAACACTCCACACAGTCATCCATGAAGCCCGGAGAGGAAACAAGTGTGTTTAATGGTTCATTTAGATGCTAACTCATTACAGTCAAGAATCTGTAGCACTCGTTTCGGTAACACTTTACAATAAGGTTCATTAGTTAACATTAATATATGAAGAGCAATACATTTGTTACAGTATTTATTAATCTTTCTTAATGTTAGTTAATAAAAATACAGCTATTCATTGTTTGTTCATGTTAGTTCACAGTGTATTAACTAATGTTAACAAATACAAGCTTTGATTTGAATAACGTATTAGTAAATGTTGAAATTAATATTAACTAAGATTAATAAATGCTGAAGAAGTATTATTCATCGTTCATGTTAACTAGTTAACTAATGTTAACTAATGAACCTTATTATAAAGTGTTACCCTAGTTGTATATCACATGGAAACCCAGTCTAAAAAATTCTTTGAAAATAGTAAAGATTTACACAATTCCCTTTTCATGAATATATTACAGGATAATCTGTGGCTCTGCGTTCATCAATACATGTAATGCATTTACACTCACACAGTGACCTGACAAAACACAAGCAGGCCTCTCCATGTAACTCAACATTTCCTACACATTATACATACAGTATATCTGAAATTAAAACTAAATAAGTCAAGTTTAATTAATTAATTAATTAATTAATTAATTAATTACTAGAGCAACCTGCGTACTAGCCATTTATGATACTAAATAAGTAATTTTATATTACACTCACTTGAGTAGTTTTTTAGCAGATTAAATAATTTAGAATAACTAGAACAAATATATATTCACTACAAAATTAAAATGTTTAAAAATAATTTCATAGACTATGCTCACACAAAAATAAAAACTGTTTCTAGCTAAAATAACATTTTATAAATATTAATATTTACTTATGAAATCTCTAGGATGTTCTGTATATTTCATCAAAATTCCCTTGTATGTTTTATACATTGTATTAAAATTATACACAATTTAAACATTTCCTGATATTTCCAGCTTTTCCCTGATTGCTAATCTCATCAAATCTGCATAAAGTAATTTCTAATTTAATACTGTCACATAACAGAAAAAATAGGCTTAAATATACACAAAACTCAAAGTCACACACATAAAACAAACACACACACACACACACAAAAACACGTCATCTTTCAGCTACATCACGTCACGATCAGCTGAGGCCGGACACGTGTCTCCCGCTCGGCCAGGAGTGTGTTTCCCGTACACCGCCGTAACTCGCCGCTTCACTGCTATTGTACGATACACCGTTGAAGAAATCAACTAGCTCGTTGAACTGATGATAACAGCAGAACTTGCGACCATAGTTGGTTTAAAGGTGCAGTCTGTGAGAATGACAGCTAGTGGTCGAGATAGGTACTGCAGTCCAAATACAAAATATCAGAGATCGTTGTTTCCCCGCCTCCTCAGACTCGACGCTCACGCGGGTTGCCAGATTGAGAAAACGCAACAGGAACGAGCGCAATTGACAGTGAAAGCCGAGGAGACATACATAAGCTGATGAGTTGATTTATCCGCGTTTTAATATTCTCTCGTTCATAGAGATTTTTAGATACAGAGGCTTTTAAGGTTGTGTAGAATCTGCAATCTCTGACCCAGTTTATTTGCTGCCTGCAATACGCTGTGTTTCCCACCAACTGGCAACCCGGGGTGTCGAAATACTATTGGCTGAACTGGCAGTGGGCGGAGTCACACAGACCAAAAGAAAAACTGACTGACATCACGAAACGTGTAAAATAATAAGTAAAATTACTGTGTTTTTCCGAGAAACGAGTGTGTGAACTCAGCATGTCTCCTAAATATCTGCAAATATATTATGGTGTTTGTATGCTTTAGTAGAGTGAAAAAGTTACACATTCAGCACCTTTACTGATGCTTCTGGGAAACACACTCCTGCTCTACTGATGACTGGGTGTGTGTTGGTGTTTCACATGGTGTTGTCGTATGAGGGTGTGGAGTACTGTGGGGTCTGCGGGGTCTGAGGGCCCTGTAAGGACCCCAGGGCTGCCTGCTGCGCTGCCTGCTGAACATGAGGGTTTTTCCAGGCGCCGGAGACCCACTCCTCCTGAGCTTTACTCATGCTCCCGCCACTGCCTCGGTAGAAGTTATGAACCTGCCCAACACAGAACCATGATGAGGATGAGCAGGACAATAATGTTGATCAGCGTCAGTTTTATACGGGAGATTATTTACGCCATGGACTAAAAAAAATTAAAGGTGTTAAAAAAAATCTTTTTTTTTTTCTTTACTTGAAATTATCATTTTAACTTTTTCATTCCATGATGGAAACAACAAAATATGTGAGATGTAAAAAAAAAAAATGAGAAAAAAGTCAGTATTGTAAAATATTTTGAGGAAAAAAAAGGTCAGAATTGAGAGGAAAAAAGTCAGAATTTAGAGAAAAAGGTCATAATTGTGAGATATACAAAAAAAAATTTAAAATGGAAAAAATGTCAGAATTGTGAGATGTAAAAAAATGTGTAGAAAAAAAAAGTAAGGATTGCGAGATATTAAAAAAAGTCAGTATTATGAGATCAAAAGTCGCAATTACTTTTTTATTTTTTAATCCGTGGCGGAAACAAGCTTCCGTGATAGGTCGATTATCACCAATTTTTACTGGCTTCTGATTGGCTTTTCAGACGCAAATCCTAAGGTAACTCTCGCATCTAATTAACAACCACTACATGCTCCAGCCTCACACTTACTAACACATCACCCAACCAGCCCCAAGACTTCAGTACACACGTCAGCTAAACGAGCTGATACAGTGAGCGGGTAATGAGCCGTCCCGCTGACATACATGTGTGTGTGTGTGTGTGTGTGTGTGTATCGGTACCTTCGTGAGCGCGAGGAAGCAGATAGCAGCGACTGCAGTGAACATGAGCGTGGGGATCAGCATGATGATGGAGGCAAAGATACTCGTACCAAAGAAGGAGATGGTGCCCAACCAGCCACTGAAACACCACACACACATCATGCCATCACACACACATCATGCCATCACACACACACACACATCACACACACATCATGCCATCACACACACATCATGCCATCACACACACATCATGCCATCACACACACATCATGCCATCACACACACACACACATCACACACACATCATGCCATCACACACACACACATCATGCCATCACACACACATCATGCCATCACACACACATCATGCCATCACACACACATCATGCCATCACACACACACACACATCACACACACATCATGCCATCACACACACATCATGCCATCACACACACATCACACACACATCATGCCATCACACACACATCATGCCATCACACACACATCATGCCATCACACACACACACATCATGCCATCACACACACACACATCACACACACATCATGCCATCACACACACATCATGCCATCACACACACATCATGCCATCACACACACATCATGCCATCACACACACACACACATCACACACACATCATGCCATCACACACACACACACACACATCACACACACATCATGCCATCACACACACATCATGCCATCACACACACATCATGCCATCACACACACACACACACACATCACACACACATCATGCCATCACACACACATCATGCCATCACACACACATCATGCCATCACACACACATCATGCCATCACACACACATCATGCCATCACACACACAACATGCCATCACACACACACATCATGCCATCACACACACACATCATGCCATCACACACACATCATGCCATCACACACACACATCATGCCATCACACACACATCATGCCATCACACACACACACATCACACACACATCATGCCATCACACACACATCATGCCATCACACACACATCATGCCATCACACACACACACACACATCACACACACATCATGCCATCACACACACACACACACACATCACACACACATCATGCCATCACACACACATCATGCCATCACACACACATCATGCCATCACACACACACACACATCACACACACATCATGCCATCACACACACATCATGCCATCACACACACATCATGCCATCACACACACATCATGCCATCACACACACATCATGCCATCACACACACATCATGCCATCACACACACATCATGCCATCACACACACATCATGCCATCACACACACATCATGCCATCACACACACACATCATGCCATCACACACACATCATGCCATCACACACACACACATCACACACACATCATGCCATCACACACACATCATGCCATCACACACACATCATGCCATCACACACACACACACATCACACACACATCATGCCATCACACACACACACACACACATCACACACACATCATGCCATCACACACACATCATGCCATCACACACACATCATGCCATCACACACACACACACATCACACACACATCATGCCATCACACACACATCATGCCATCACACACACATCATGCCATCACACACACATCATGCCATCACACACACATCATGCCATCACACACACATCATGCCATCACACACACAACATGCCATCACACACACACATCATGCCATCACACACACACATCATGCCATCACACACACATCATGCCATCACACACACACATCATGCCATCACACACACATCATGCCATCACACACACACATCATGCCATCACACACACATCATGCCATCACACACACACATCATGCCATCATGGATATTACACATGCATTAAACACAATACAGTAATAGATGCAGTATTAGTGTCCGCAGGCAGAGGTTTGTGTTAGCGTTCAGAATCCTGATATTTGGGAATAATATGCATAACATGTGGATGCATTTGCACTTAAAGGGTCTTACCAAACACCCCATCCTGGAATACCAATGGCCTGAATTATAGAAATGAAAAGTTGTGCCATGAAGACGAAGAAGAATGCCATGAAGTAGAAGGAGCTGTCAGTCCTGAACAACAACACAGACAAACAAATACAGAACTATAGTTATCTAAACCGTAATCATATATGTGTAATGGATCAGTTGTTGATGTTATTATTACTATTATTTATTAAATTAATATAAATTAATAAATAATTAAATACATGCGTTATTCATTTACCATATTATAATGATGATAACCATTATTGTTATTATTATTATTATTTGAATAATATTAATATATAATATATATTTAATTAATTAATTAATTAATTAAATATAAATTTACCATATTACAGATAAACAAATACATAACAACAGTTATCTAAACCTCAATGCATCAGTTGTTATTATTATTATTGATTAAATTAATATAAATAAATAAATAAATAAATAATTTCTATTTTATTAAATAAATAAATAATGGATTCATTATACATTTACAATATGATGATAATTATTAAAATCATTATTAAATCTTTATTAAAATTCAAAAAATAAATATTAATATTAATAAATTAATACATAATAATTTATTGAATTATAATAATAATAATAATAATAACAATAATAATATATTTATTGTACATATGATTATGATTATCATCAAATATTAATTAATATTAAAGACTAAATGTTAATTAGTCATAAAACACAAATGATCAAAAATAATAATAAATAATGATAAATATAAATATAATCACTTTATAAAATCTGAACAATTCAGTAATTTGCTGATGCACTAGTAGGCCTGGGATGCTCACTTGAAGGCATTGTAAATGGATCTGAACCAGCACACATATGAACAAGGGGTGAAGAGAACGACCCATATGATGGACATGCCGAAGTTCGTCACTCCTCCTCCACCGAACATCCACGCCATACAGCCGAAGAAGTTCACCAGCAGGGTGACGCCGTACACTGGACACAAGAGCAGATCTCACTCCATAACTCTACGCATTATTAGCACAGATGCAAACAGATGTGTGTTTGAGAGAGAGAGCAGAAACACTTCATTTCCCAAGAGAATAATGCGCTATATGATGATCACACACCACTTCAGAGAGAGAGAGAGAGAGAGAGAGAGAGAGAGAGAGAGAGAGAGTCCTCAGCTGTCAACACAGAGTAAATGCTTCATCAAGCAGAGAAACCTGAAGACCCACATTACACACATATTGCATTGCATTTGCACAAAGGTTCTAATGCACATGATTATGAGTGAACTAAAGCCATAGCAGTGTCATCAATGAATGAGGCTGACAGACACTAGAAACACACAACTGTGACATGCAGTCGACTCCATGAAATCACACAAAGAACAAAACAATACTTTGTTCCATGCCATGAAAAATATTTTAAATATTTATTTTCTTAAAAAAAAAAAAAAAAAAAAATGATGCAATATTCTAAATAAAAAAAGCATGCAATCTCACTCAAAAGCAACACATAAAGAATACCTTAAGAGGGATCAGCTACAGGTAGATCTACAGCAAGAGATGACAATAATCAATGTATATATTTACAATAATATAATGTATATATTTTTTTATAAATACTGGATCCACATCATTTTTGAAACTATCCTTAAGGAGAAAATACACTCCTTTAGTGTGATTCCTTTAGTGAAGTGAACAAATGCATCACCAATAATGTAATTAAATGAAGATAAAGCTTCGTTATTGCCGTCGACGGTTCCATGAAGAACCTTTAACATGCATGGACTCATAGAACACATGTTGTTCTGTGCTACTTTGATCTAATATTTAATGTTTTTTTAAAAAAATTTTTTATGTTGTATATTTAAGTATCAAATGAGAATCGATACAATTATTGACAATATTTTGAGACAAATGTCATCTTAAGGATTTTATTCAAGGTAATTAACAGATTTTCAATAACGGAAGAATATGTACAAGTACGGTATTTAAGACGCACCGCAATGCATAATTAACATGATAATAAACACCTGACTTTTACATTTGTTGACATGGTTAGAATCCGGTGGTAAATATCATAAATCAAAGTTGGCGTCCATCTTAATCACCATTATAGATAATCACCATATTTATAAAGAAATCATCATATATAAAAAAAGAAAAAAGAAGATGTTATTAATATAATACAATATCAAATGTATTCGTTACTACTGTAAAGCTTTATTACATTATGATGATGCTCATTCAGTGCTTTCAGAATATAATTTTTTTTAAATAATTTTGTTTCTGTTATTTTTCAAATTAAAACATATTAATGACAGTATATTTATTGAACAAAAATCTATTATTTTATTTATGAAAATAAACCAATTTTTTTATATATTTTTTGCTAAAGTAATTGTTTTGTTTTGTTGTATCTTTTTTCCGTGCTGGTTTTACCCCGTGTGTCTGTGAAAGACTTCGCCACCTCTTACATGTAACTAGGGCTGGGATAAACGATTATTTTTAAAACGATTAATCTAGCGATTATTTTTTCGATGCATCGATTAATCTAACGATTCATTTTTCCAGTCCGATTCGATTCGATTATCTCCCCAATCCCCATTAATTGACTAATAGCAATTTATACATGTTAATTTACATATCTGAATGAAAAAAACATGAATTCCTTAACATATGTTTATTGCTCTTAAAATTCCAAAATAAAAGACTATACAAGTGCATAGTAATGCATTCTTAGTCAGAGGTAGCATTCAATAAAACCTTAAAGCCTTAAAAACACATAGCTTACTGAACACATAGGGCCTAGCTTACTGAAAAAAAGTTCTTCTTTCAGATGAAAATAACAACAACTTGATGTCTAGCATTCAATAAAAAAATAAAAAGGTCACCCAAAATACTTGTTTAGAGCAATTGAAAGAATACAGTAACCAATGTAAACTTGAGGGCTTTAAGCTAATAGAGAGAGTGCTTTTCCAACAAAAAATAAATAAAAATGAACAGTGGGAGCCAGCAGCCTGTCATGGCGTCCTTCCTGAACCAACAGAATTGAACATTTATTGAAAACACATAGTCCTAGCTTACTGAAAAATCTTTTAATTCTTCATTCACATAAAAATAACAACAACGTATAGTAATACACTCTGCCACTCACCTTTTCTTAAAAAAAAAAAAAAAAAACTAATAAAAAAAAGTACTTAACTAGAATTTAATAAATGGAACATTATTGTAAAGTGTTACCGATTTGTTATACACCGATTCAGACGTCTCGTGAGTTCAGTGTTGGACAGATCAGTTGTTTTAACCGTTAATTAAAGTGAATCGGTTCAAATGAGTCATTAGTTCGCGAATCGGACGTGTCATTAGTGGACCTGTAGCCTACGGCAAGCGTTGTGTGATTATCCTGGCTGTTTATGTTTTACCACAATTCACATTCCGCGGTAATTCAAGAGAAAAAAATCTCCGAATGCTCCACGTGAAACTTTGGTCTTCCGCCCTTTTTCTGTCGTGTCTAATGATTTTGATTAATATGCACGAGGGAGAGAGAGAGAGAGCAAGACAGCGCTCGTGTTGTTTGAAGACGTTGAGTGCGCGCGCGCGCTCTCTCTCGTATTTATATGCGCCCTGTCAAGCGCAGTCAGCGCTTTGGCAGCCACCAAAAAAAAAAAATCAATGCAGGAAAACCCCTGGATTGGTTATATAACGTTGGATAGAATGATGGTCCGGCCATCGCGTATCAGCGCACATAAGGTACACACTGTGAAGTAATTTGCAAACGTTTTTTAGAGAAATGAAAACAGGTCGACGAATCGACGCGCATATTTTGCGTCAACGTATTTTTTGCGTCGACGTCATCGATGACCTCGACGCGTTGTCCCAGCCCTAATGTATACCATTGTTAAACAAAACAAACCACTTTTATGATTTATTTTACACAAAATGTGTTGCTCCATCAATGCTCAAGAATAACAAAAAAAAAAAATATATATATATATATATATATATATTATTTTTTAGTTTTTAGTTATTCTTGGAACCTGCAGTTCCACCTCACACCACTAGGGGACCAAGAGTGTTAAAATAACTACAGATCAGTCGAGTGAGTGGCTACTTTAGACATGTTCATCTGAACACTTAACTAAACTCAACAGAGTATTTGTGAGCTAGACCTGAATATGATCGATATGTAAGTTTGTTGTCCAGACTCACAGATCCACAGGTAGTAGAGTCTCTTGCACATGGTGCGGTGCTGGTCAGGAATCTCCTCAAAGTCCTGATGGAAACACGGCCTCAGAGGAATAAAGCCAGGCAGAGGAGGAAAGTTGTTTTCTGCAGGACAGACATAAAGCAGTGCATAAATGTAAAATACAGCTGCTTATCGTTGAGCTATTAATGTAATGAAATATATACATGGACTTACCAGCCATTGGGAAACAGGCGACGGATATTAGTTCTTCAGAGCTGTCAATCTATCAAACCTACATATGAAGAGAAGAGAAGGGACAAATACTGTACGGTAATATTCTGCATATTTTCAGTTTTATTGCCCATGAAATGAACACACGTTGACCAACATTAGGGCATGTAGGGGTAAGTTGTGACGATGTAACCCACTATAAACATCAACCATCAAAAAGTCTTACAATTATTTAAATTTAGTTATATTAAAATTGTTTTAAGTAAAATTAGGGGTGGGAATCACCAGATATTATCATAATTCTTAAGCCACAGTACAATATTATTGCACTTTCAAACATGAGTATATTGCAATGAAATATATTATCTGCAAAATGTCCCCAAAAGAAAACTTTGTCCACATCCTTGTTTGACATTTTCCTTCCTCATATTTTAGACATATTTAATAGAAACTACAGAAGCCAAATAAAAATGTTTTGCACATTACAATGTTTGCACACTTAATTAAATCTAATTGTTTTTACAATACATTTTGTTTTAAGCAATTTTACAAAGAAAAACATTACTAAACCCCTTATGAACAAGCCAAAGGTGATGCTATACTCAAAATAAAAAATAAATAAAAATAAATAAATCACTAAAATTAGAGATAAACATTAAACTGACTTCATATATATTATTTATTTGTATTACAGCAGAAGTACTACAGGTAGCCTAAATAAGCCTAAATAAGTGGGTTATTTGTAACTATTATCTCGTCTACAGTAAATAGCCTACACTTTTGAAAAAATAAATAAATAAATAAATAAGTTATGAAACAATAACCTTTAGTTACTGAGATAAATAACCCTTGACGATTTCCCTGTGTGACAAACATGTTCTTCAACAATCTGAAGTTCAACATTGTATTGCATCCTGAAAGTATTAAAGTAGGCTATCTTAAAGCTAACGTGTGTAATGTCTCAGAGTCTTCTGTCGGAGTGTGTTAAGAGCTCTTGGATTAAGAGGAAGGATCACAGAGAGTGTTTTCTAAAGTGACCCATATTGACACATTAACGTGCATCTCAAAGCAGATCGCAACATTTACTACCTTTACACGAGTGTTTACAGCCCTAACGTTGCATTTGTTTGATTCCCGTCTATTTACTTCAAACCCTGAGCAAATGAGATTCATCCGTCATGTCAGCTCTCTAAGCCTGGCATTAACACAGACTGAATGAAGAGGAGTAATCGCCTTACCTTCTCCTCTCACAACAGCATGGCTTTCTGGAGAATACTCGAACACTTACTCATACTAAATAAAACACCGTACACACACTACAGTGAACAGAGATGCTAGTTTCTAAAGAAGTTTGTCGTAATCTTTGAGTGATTTGAGTTCATTCCCCGCATTACCAGACAGATCAGAGACTTCGCTCACGGATTTGAGCCAATAGGAATGGCGCATTATGTGCTGGACACGCCCCCTTTCACCTCGGTGGCCAATCAGCACCCTGGAACGCGGTTGCTCTCCGCGGTGCTGAAGTTGTTGTTCTGTGGGCGTGTTAAAGAGAAACCTTCGACCTTCCGACTGACCTGATTATCATATGTGAGTTTTTCATAGTACTCACACTCTTTAAAATAAAGCTTCTTTACTGGCATCGATCGTTCATTAACATTAATGGAATCTTTTCAATGCAAAAAAAAAAAAAAGGTTATTTCTAGTGGAAAAGGTTCTTCGGATGATTAAAATGTTCTTTACACTAAGAAACACGAATAAGTGTTCACTGAAGGGTTCTTCTATGCCATTTGAAATTGGAACCATTATTTTTAAGAGTGAAAACAAATGCATTCTCCAATATGTTATTTTCTACATTCTGAAGTCAATCGCAAGAGATTAAAAAACAAAAACAAACAAAAACAGAAAATGAGTTAACAAATGCACTTACAGATGCTTACCCTGTTGACAAAGCGGTGCCTTTTTTCCCAGCAATTAAAATAAATGTATCAAATTATTCAATAAATAATGAAAACTTGAAAACCTCATGCACTGTCATTGTTTAACCACTAAGGGGCAGAGTTTCTATAAATTATGCCATTGCTACTTCACAATTTCATCTCTCTTGCTGTCATTTATGCTCATGCTCATACATGTTTACACTGCCTTTATCCTTTCATTCATTACATTCGATTTGTCCACTCTTAAAACACTCAAATACACTTCTAAAGGTATAACTGATACTAACTGATATATTCCCCTTATATATAGTGCTTTAACTTCGGAGGGTAAAAAGGCGTTTATTTCTTTCAATATTATTTTTTTTTTCTATGTATCTAGGATGAGGGTGGAGATTAAGTGTCAGTGGGATTGAGCGCCATCGTTTATGCTGAGACTGAGAGAGAGGCTCATAATCTCGCGCTCGAGGATCATCTGATCTCAGGTCAGGTCAGTCAGATCAGAAGAGAGGACAGGACTCATGCAGACCTCACTGCGAGCTCTCTTCTGCGTGCTTCAGTGTCCAAGTGTTGGAGAATAACCCAGTTATCGTGGCAGGAATGAAATAAACTCTTCTGAAGATGATGCGAGGATACAGACCGGTGAGTCGCTACACTTTTATCTGTGCAAAATATTACGCTCAACAGTTTGGCTGTTCTGTGAATATTATGCATGTTTTTTTTCCCCACTGGAAAATTATTTTAACTTGTTTCTTTATATACATAATAGCCC